>JAPXFY010002904.1:0-24347 GCA_030674185.1 Monoplex corrugatus
TAACTCTTGACAGTCATGTAGGAATTATCTCCCATGTAGTAAAACTTCTCAATCCTAACACAATTTCCGCTATCCATTCAGCTCGTATAAAAGCAGATACAAAACACAAAAACCGTAAACCCAGTACTTTCTTCTTAAAGGAATGCCCAAGTCAACCTTTATACTCTGCAACTACGCTACACATAACTATCAAAGATTAAATTCATACATACAATATATTGGTCTTATCTTAAATATTGACATAGTCTTTTGTTCTTGAACTGACCAAACACACACATAGAAAAGACAACATATACAGGGTTGCTTCCAAGGCATATATAGGTAATACCAAAGAAATCAGAGGGAATTACGGAAAAGTGTTATGATATTAATCAGTAAACATAACTTTTGAGAGTCATGTAGGAATTATCTCCCATGTAGTAAAACTCAATCCTAACACAATTTCCGCTATCCATTCAGCTCGTATAAAAGCAGATACAAAACACAAAAACCGTAAACCCAGTACTTTCTTCTTTAAAGGAATGCCCATGTCTACCTTTATACTCTGCAACTACGCTACACACAACTATGAAAGATTAAATTCATACATACAATATATTGGTCTTATCTTAAATATTGACATAGTCTTTTGTTCTTGAACTGACCAAACACACACACATAGACAAGACAGAACATAAACTACGCACAAAAAGTTAAGGATCACTTGCACAAAAATTCATAACTTTCAAAATAAGAAAGCCAATGCGTTGAAGTTTGGCAAAGATTTAATTCCATGCTTTACTGATAACGATACACAATTGCCTTCAATTTCGAGCAATCGTTTGGTGTGTACATTTGATCAAAGTGGGTACGTATCGAAATTTGATTTCCCAAAGTCATTGAAATCACAAGACAGGGCATTCTGATGCTCCCAAAAGTTCAGTAATGCGTGTAACCGCCATGGCTGTTCTGGCACTCGACGCAGCGAGTCCTCATCGAGTTGACCAGGTTGGTGAAGATCTTCTGTGGAAGCGCCTGCCACTCAGCCTGCAGCATCTGGTAGAGGTGTTGGGCATCCCTGGGCGGGGGGTGGTTGCTCCTCACTTTGCGATCCAGCTCATCCCAGAGGTTCTCAATCGGGTTGAGATCGGGACTGCATGCTGGCCACTCCATTCTGTTGACTCCAGACTGCTGCAGGAAGTCGTTGACCACCCTTGCCCTGTGGGGGCGAGCGTTGTCATCCTGGTAGACAGCCGTCGGTCCCATCTGCTGCAGTGTAGGCACAGCCAGCGGTCGAAGGATCTCATCCCGGTATCGGAGGCCAGTCAGGTTACCCTGTACATGATACAAGGGTGTTCTGTGGTGAAGGCTGAAGGCCCCCCAGACCATTACAGAACCTCCACCAAAGACCACCTTTTCTTGGACAGTGGTGTCAATAAAGCGTTGCCCTGGGCGCCTCCAGACCCTCAGTCGGCCGTCGTTGTGGTTCATGGTGAAGCGTGATTCATCACTGAACAGGACCTGGGACCATTGCTGACGTGTCCACCTCACGTGACGTCTGCAGAAGGCGCGGCGTGCTGCCCTATAGGCTGGAGTTAAGCGTGGCCGTACAGCTGGGCGACGAGAACGGAGGTTTAACTCATGAAGGCGGTTCCGTATGGTCTGCTGGCTGATGTTGATGTTAGTAGCCACCCTCAGCTGCCTTCGAATGATGCTGGAAGAGGCTGTTCTTGTCTGCAGGCTTGTCGTTCAATGAGACGATCTTCACGTGGGTTTGTCTTCTTCGGTCGACCAGATCTGCGTCTTTCATGGACCCTCCAGCGTTGAATCAGTCTGACAATGACCGAGATGGACACCTGAAGTCTCATGGCCACTTCTCGCTTGGGAACACCATCTTGGAACCATGCAACAGCTCGTCCCCTCTCAAACTCGCTCAATTTTCGTCGTGGAGGCATTGTCAGATCAGGCCTACTACTGGTGGAATGTCTTCTTATAAAGCCAAGCAAGAGACAGCATCTCACACATAAACAGCAGTGCTTGCACGTGCATAATGGTTTTTCCATCTGGCTTGTGCAATGTGTTCAGGCAGAACGGTCCAAAACAAGGTCCTTTTTCGCAAGTTTCCGCTTTTCCGTTTGCGGCCAAGCTCAGTAGTAGAGAATCCCGTGCAATTTTCGCACTAACACAACATCGCCCACTTACAGCTGAACAAGAATTCATAACAATTTGGCTGGACTGAGAAATAAATAACAGTAGCGAACTGAGTTTATTACGCACCTGTTTTCTCATAGTGATCCTTAACTTTTTGTGCGTAGCTTAGGTAAAACCAAAGAAACAAGAGGGAATTAGGGAGAATATTTATAATATTAATCAAAGAGCACAACTCCTGAGATCTCAAATCTAACAGTTTGCGAAACACATTCAGCTCGTATAGAAGCAGATACAAAGCTGAAAAACCGTAAGCCTAGAACACTGCTCTTTATACGAATGCCCAAGCATAACTTTATACTCTGCAACTACCCTACACACAACTATGAAAGAGAAGATTAATACATACAATATATTGGTCTTATGCTCAAAATTGACATAGTCTTTCATTCTTGAACTGACCAAACACACACACATAGAAACGACAGAACATATACAGCGTTGCTTCCAAGGCATATAGGTAATACCAAAGAAATCAGAGGGAATTACGGAAAAGTTTTATGATATTAATCAGTAAACATAACTCTTGACAGTCATGTAGGAATTATCTCCCATGTAGTAAAACTTCTCAATCCTAACACAATTTCCGCTATCCATTCAGCTCGTATAAAAGCAGATACAAAACACAAAAACCGTAAACCCAGTACTTTCTTCTTTAAAGGAATGCCCAAGTCAACCTTTATACTCTGCAACTACGCTACACATAACTATCAAAGATTAAATTCATACATACAATATATTGGTCTTATCTTAAATATTGACATAGTCTTTTGTTCTTGAACTGACCAAACACACACACATAGACAAGACAGAACATATATAGGGTTGCTTCCTAGGCATGTAGGGAATACCAAAGAAATAAGAGGGAAGCAGGAAGATTTTTATAATAATAAACAAGGAACATAACTCTTGAGAGTCATCATGGAATTATCTCCCATCTTCTCAAATCCAACATATCTTGAGCTACCCATTCAGCTATGATTAAAGCAGATACAAAGCACAAAAACCGTAAGCCCAGATAATTCCTCCTTAAACGAATGCCCAAGCCTACCTTTATACTCTGCAATTACAGTACATACAACTATGAGAGAGGACAGAAATACATACAATATGCTCAAAATTGACATAGTCTTTCATTCTTGAACTGACCAAACACACACACATAGAAAAGACAGAACATATACAGGGTTGCTTCCAAGGCATATATAGGTAATTACCAAAGAAATCAGAGGGAATTACGGAAAAGTGTTATGATATTAATCAGTAAACATAACTCTTGACAGTCATGTAGAATGATCTCCCATGTAGTAAAACTTCTCAATCCTAACACAATTTCCGCTATCCATTCAGCTCGTATAAAAGCAGATACAAAACACAAAAACCGTAAACCCAGTACTTTCTTCTTTAAAGGAATGCCCATGTCTACCTTTATACTCTGCAACTACGCTACACACAACTATGAAAGATTAAATGCATACATACAATATATTGGTCTTATCTTAAATATTGACATAGTCTTTTGTTCTTGAACTGACCAAACACACACACATAGACAAGACAGAACATAAACTACGCACAAAAAGTTAAGAATCACTTGCACAAAAATTCATAACTTTCAAAATAAGAAAGCCAATGCGTTGAAGTTTGGCAAATATTTAATTCCATGCTTTAGTGATAACGATACACAATTGCCTTCAATTTCGAGCAATCGTTTGGTGTGTACATTTGATCCACGTATCGAAATTTGATTTCCCAAAGTCATTGAAATCACAAGACAGGGCATTCTGATGCTCCCAAAAGTTCAGTAATGCGTGTAACCGCCATGGCTGTTCTGGCACTCGACGCAGCGAGTCCTCATCGAGTTGACCAGGTTGGTGAAGATCCTCTGTGGAAGCGCCTGCCACTCAGCCTGCAGCATCTGGTAGAGGTGTTGGGCATCCCTGGGCGGGGGGTGGTTGCTCCTCACTTTGCGATCCAGCTCATCCCAGAGGTTCTCAATCGGGTTGAGATCGGGACTGCATGCTGGCCACTCCATTCTGTTGACTCCAGACTGCTGCAGGAAGTCGTTGACCACCCTTGCCCTGTGGGGGCGAGCGTTGTCATCCTGGTAGACAGCCGTCGGTCCCATCTGCTGCAGTGTAGGCACAGCCAGCGGTCGAAGGATCTCATCCCGGTATCGGAGGCCAGTCAGGTTACCCTGTACATGATACAAGGGTGTTCTGTGGTGAAGGCTGAAGGCCCCCCAGACCATTACAGAACCTCCACCAAAGACCACCTTTTCTTGGACAGTGGTGTCAATAAAGCGTTGCCCTGGGCGCCTCCAGACCCTCAGTCGGACGTCGTTGTGGTTCATGGTGAAGCGTGATTCATCACTGAACAGGACCTGGGACCATTGCTGACGTGTCCACCTCACGTGACGTCTGCAGAAAGCGCGGCGTGCTGCCCTATAGGCTGGAGTTAAGCGTGGCCGTACAGCTGGGCGACGAGAACGGAGGTTTAACTCATGAAGGCGGTTCCGTATGGTCTGCTGGCTGATGTTGATGTTAGTAGCCACCCTCAGCTGCCTTCGAATGATGCTGGAAGAGGCTGTTCTTGTCTGCAGGGCTTGTCGTTCAATGAGACGATCTTCACGTGGGTTTGTCTTCTTCGGTCGACCAGATCTGCGTCTTTCATGGACCCTCCCAGTGGCTGTGAAGCGTTGAATCAGTCTGACAATGACCGAGATGGACACCTGAAGTCTCCTGGCCACTTCTCGCTTGGGAACACCATCTTGGAACCATGCAACAGCTCGTCCCCTCTCAAACTCGCTCAATTTTCGTCGTGGAGGCATTGTCAGATCAGGCGGTGGAATGTCTTCTTATAAAGCCAAGCAAGAGACAGCATCTCACACATAAACAGCAGTGCTTGCACGTGCATAATGGTTTTTCCATCTGGCTTGTGCAATGTGTTCAGGCAGAACGGTCCAAAACAAGGTCCTTTTTCGCAAGTTTCCGCTTTTCCGTTTGCGGCCAAGCTCAGTAGTAGAGAATCCCGTGCAATTTTCGCACTAACACAACATCGCCCACTTACAGCTGAACAAGAATTCATAACAATTTGGCTGGACTGAGAAATAAATAACAGTAGCGAACTGAGTTTATTACGCACCTGTTTTCTCGTAGTGATCCTTAACTTTAAGTGTGTAGCTTAGGTAAAACCAAAGAAACAAGAGGGAATTAGGGAGAATATTTATAATATTAATCAAAGAGCACAACTCCTGAGATCTCAAATCTAACAGTTTGCGAAACACATTCAGCTCGTATAGAAGCAGATACAAAGCTGAAAAACCGTAAGCCTAGAACACTCCACTTTATACGAATGCCCAAGCATAACTTTATACTCTGCAACTACGCTAGAAATCAGAGGGAATTACGGAAAAGTTTTATGATATTAATCAGTAAAAAATAATTCTTGAGAGTCATGTAGGAATTATCTCCCATGTAGTAAAACTTCTCAATCCTAACACAATTTCCGCTACCCATTCAGCTCGTATAAAAGCAGATAGAAAACAAAAACCGTAAACCCAGTACTTTCTTCTTTAAAGGAATGTCCAAGTGTACCTTTATACTCTGCAACTACGCTATACACAACTATCAAAGATTAAATTCATACATACAATATATTGGTCTTATCTTAAATATTGACATAGTCTTTTGTTCTTGAACTGACCAAACACACACACATAGACAAGACAGAACATATATAGGGTTGCTTCCTAGGCATGTAGGGAATACCAAAGAAATAAGAGGGAAGCAGGAAGATTTTTATAATAATAATCAAGGAACATAACTCTTGAGAGTCATCATGGAATTATCTCCCATCTTCTCAAATCCAACATATCTTGAGCTACCCATTCAGCTATGATTAAAGCAGATACAAAGCACAAAAACCGTAAGCCCAGATCATTCCTCCTTAAACGAATGCCCAAGCCTACCTTTATACTCTGCAATTACAGTATATACAACTATGAGAGAGAACAGAAATACATACAATATATTGGTCTTATGCTCAAAATTGACATAGTCTTTCATTCTTGAACTGACCAAACACACACACATAGAAAAGCATGAACATATACAGGGTTGCTTCCAAGGCATATAGGTAATACCAAAGAAATCAGAGGGAATTACGGAAAAGTTTTATGATATTAATCAGTAAACATAACTCTTGACAGTCATGTAGGAATTATCTCCCATGTAGTAAAACTTCTCAATCCTAACACAACTTCCGCTACCCATTCAGCTCGTATAAAAGCAGATACAAAACACAAAAACCGTAAACCCAGTACTTTCTTCTTTAAAGGAATGCCCAAGTCTACCTTTATACTCTGCAACTACGCTACACACAGCTATGAAAGATTAAATTCATACATACAATATCTTGTCTTATCTTAAATATTGACATAGTCTTTTGTTCTTGAACTGACCAAACACACACACATAGACAAGACAGAACATATACATCTTCTCAAATCCAACATATCTAGCAGATACAAAGCACAAAAACCCTAAGCCCAGATCATTCCTCCTTAAACGAATGCCCAAGCCTACTTTATACTCTGCAACTACAGTACACCCAACTATGAGAGAGGACAGAAATACATACAATATATTGGTCTTATGTTCAAGATTCACATAGTGTTTTATAATTCAACTGACCAAAACACACACAGACAAAACGGAAAATATACAGGTTTGCTTCCAAGACATTTAGTTAATACCAAAGAAATAAGAGGAAATTAGGGAGAATTTTTATAATATTAATCAAGCAACATAACTCCTGAGAGTCACGTAGGAATGATCTCCCATGTAGTAGAACTTCTCAAATCGAACATAGCTTGCGTTACCTATTGAGCTAGCATAGAAGCAGATACAAAGCACAAAAAACCTTTGGCCCAGAACATTAATCTTTCAAGGAATGCCCAAACCTACATTTATACTCTGCATCTACACTAGACACAACTGTGAGAGAGGAGGGAAATACGACTGTAATAATTATCGCGGAATCTCTCTCCTCAGCATTGTTTGTAAAGCATTTAACCCGTCTTCAGAGGCTGGCAGCTCGCATCTACCCTGAGTTGTGCGGCTTTAGGGCCGGAAGATCGACCATCGACATGATCTTCTCTGTCCGGCAATACAGGAAAAGTGCCGCGAGCAGCACATGCCCCTTTGCCTCGCCTTCATTGATCTCACGAAAGCATTCGACCTGGTCAGTCGGAGTGGTCTTTTCAAGCTTTTGAAGAAAATCGGCTGCCCCCCAAGACTATCAGCTGTCATCGAGTCTTTTCACGAGGATATGCATAGCACTGAGTGCTATAATGGTGCCACTTCAGAGCCTTTTAGAATCAGCAGCGGAGTGAAACAGGGATGTGTTTTGGCCCCAACTCTGTTCGGGATCTTCTTCTCGATGTTGCTGACCTATGCCTTCTGCAGATCTGAAGAAGGGGTATATCTTCATACAAGGACCGATGGAAAGCTCTACAACATTGCCAGGCTTCGTTCCAAAACCAAGGTGGAAAAGAAGACTATCAGAGAAGCTCTCTTCGCAGATGATGCTGCGCTGGCTTCCCACAGTGAACAAGATCCCCAGAAACTCATTGATCGCTTTGCCCACGCTTGCAGAGAGTTTGGTCTCACAATCAGCTTGAAGAAAACTGAGATCTTAGGCCAAGGCTGTGAAGAACCACCATCTCTACACATTGGAGACTACGACCTCAATACTGTCCACCAAGTTCAGTACTTGGGGTCCACCATAAGTGACAACCTCTCTCTGGATGCTGAAATCGGCGCCAGAATTGCGAAGGCCTCATCTGTTATGGCTAAACTGAACAAGCGGGTCTGGTCCAACAGCAGTCTCACTGCGAACACCAAAATGCAGGTATATAGAGCATGTGTGTTGAGCACACTACTCTACTCAAGTGAAGCGTGGACCACCTACGACAGCCAATAAAAGAGGCTCAACATTTTCCATCTCCGCTGCTTGCGACGCATCCTCGGCAGCCAATGGCAAGACAAGGTGACCAACACAGAGGTCCTCCGTCGTGCGGGTCTACAGACCATTTTTGTCCTTCTAAGCCAACGCCGATTACGCTGGCATGGCCATGTGCGTCGAATGGAGGATGGACGCATACCTAAAGACGTTCTCTACGGCGAACTGGCAAATGGGAAGCGAACTCCAGGACGCCCACAGCTACGCTTTGTAGACGCATGCAAAAGGGACCTTAGAAGCTCAGGGATTGACCCAGGCTCTTGGGAGACTCTGGCGGAGGAAGGCAGCGTGGCGGACAACCGTTCAGCAAGGCGGTTGTGAATGCGGAGAGGAGGAGAGCGCAAAGCGCAGATGAGAAAAGGGCTCTTCGCAAGCAACGTTCCAGAAACCAGACAATAGCGACTCAATTTGTATGTGGCAGATGTGACAGAGATTGCCACTCAAGAATCGGCCTGCACAGCCACAGCAGAAAGTGCACGTCATGACCACAACGCCTCCTGGTGCAGACTATCATCTCCTGAGATGTAAAGAGGCCGACGACGACTAAGGAGACTTCTTACTTATTTTGGTATGTATTTCAGTTCGTTGGTTAGTTAGTTAGTTAGATAGTAAGCTACTTAGTTATTTAGCAAGTTACTTAGTAAGTTAGTTAATTAATTATTTACTTATTTAGTCAGTTGTTATTAGTTAGTTAGGTAGGTAGGTAGGTAGGTAGGTAGTTTAGCTACTTAGTTAGTTAGTCAGTCAGTTAGTTAGCTAGTTAGATAGTTAAATGTGAAGCTTCTGACTTACTTATGTTGGTAGTTAGTTCATTACGTTAGTTAGTTGCTTGCTTGGTTGGTTGTTTAGATAGTTAGTTAGTTAATTAGTTAGTTAATTAGTAAGCAAGTTAGTTAGTTAGGAGACTTCTTACTTATGTTGGTATGTATTTCAGTTCGTTAGTTAGTTAGTTATTTAGTTAGTAAGCTACTTTGTTAGTTATATAGTAAGTTAGTTAGTTAGTTAATTATTTACTTATTTAGTTAGTCGGTTCGTTAGTCAGTTAGTCAGTTAGTTATTTAGTTATTTAGTTAGGTAGTTTAGTTAGTTAGTTAGTTAGTTAGTCAGTTATTTAGTTATTTAGTTATTTAGTCATTTAGTTATTTAGTTATTTAGTAATATTAGTTATTTGAGTTTATTAGTTATTTAGTTATTTAGTTATTTAGTTTATTATTTATTTAGTTATTTAGTTATTTAGTTTATTTAGTTATTTATTTTATACAGTTATTTAGTTATTTAGTTATTTAGTTTATTTAGTTATTTAGTTAGTTAGTTAGTTAGTTAGTTAGTAGGTTAGTTAAATAAGAAACTTTTTACTTACTTTTTACTTACTTATTCATTACTTACTTATGTTGGTAGTTCATTACGTTAGTTAGCTAGTTGCTTGGTTGGATATTTGGTTCGTTTTTTAGTTAGTTAGTTAGTTATTTGGTTAGTTAGTTAGTTAGTAAGTTATTTAGTTAGTAAGTTAGTAAGTTAGTTAATTAGTTAGTTAGTTAATTAGTTAGTTAGTTAATTTGTTAGTTAGTTAGTTAGTTAGTTAACTTGTTAATTAATTAGTTAGTTAGTTACTTAGTCAGTTAGTTAGTTCCATAGTTAGTTAATTAGTTAGTTACTTACGTACATTCGTAGGTAGTTAGTTCATTTCGTTAGTTAGTTAGTTAGTTCATTGGTTGGTTAGTTAGTTAGTTATTTACTGGGTTAGTTAGTTAGTTAGTAGGCTAGTTGGTTAGTTAGTTAGTTGGTTAGGTAGTTAGTTAATTAGTTAGTTAGTTACTTACGTATATTCGTAGGTAATTAGTTCTTTTCGTTAGTTAGTTAGATAGTTAGTTAGTTTATTTAGTGAATTAGTTATAGTTAGTTTTGCTTAGTCAGTTAGTTAGTTAGGTAGGTAGTTACTTAATTAGTTCGTTCGTTAGTTCGTTAATTAGTTAGCTACTAAGTTAGTTAATTGGTTAGTTTGTTTGTTAGTTAGTTAGTTATGAACCTTCTTACTTACTTATTTTGGTAGTTAGTTCATTATGTAAGTTAGTTAGTGAGTTAGTTAGTGAGTTAGTTAGTTACTTACTTACTTAGTCAGTTATTTATTTATTTAGTAAGTTACTTCTTTAGTTCGTTAGTTTGTTAGTTTGTGTTTTAGCTAGTTAGTTAGTTAGTTAGTTAATTAGTTAGTTACTCAGTGAGTCAGTTATTTAGTTAGTTCGTTCGTTAGTTAGTTAGTTAATTAGTTAGTTAGTCTGTTAGTTAGCTAGTTCGATAGTTAAATGGGAAGCTTCTTACTTACTTATGTTGGTAGTTAGTTCATTACGTTAGTTAGTTAGTTGCTTGGTTGGTTGGTTGTTTAGTTAGTTAGCTAGTTAGTTAGTTAGTTAGTTAGTTATCTATTTAGTTAGTTAGTAAGTAAGTTAGTTAGGAGACTTCTTACTTATGTTGGTATGTATTTCAGTTCGTTAGTTAGTTAGTTATTTAGTTAGTAAACTACTTAGTTAGTTATTTAGTAAGTTACTTAGTTAGTTAATTATTTACTTATTTAGTTAGTTGGTTAGTTAGTTAGTTATTAGTTAGGTAGGTAAGTAAATTAGTTAGTTATTAGTTAGTTATCAGTTATTTAGTTAGTTAAATCCAATTCTCCACCATGTCGAACAACAAAGGATCAGGTGGTTTGGTCACCTCACCAGAATGCCGCCCGACCAACCGGCCCTACGGGCATACACCACCAGATACACTGGCTGGAAAGCCAGAGGTAGACCACGGAGACGATGGAGCGACTCCGTGGCTGACACCCTGCGAGCCCATGACCTGTCACTCTATCAAGCCTCCCGCCTTGCTGCAGACAGACGTCTGCCGAAGGGCACCAGCGGCAGATGAAAGAAAAAAGAAGAAGAAGAAGTTAGTTAAATAAGAAACTTCTTAACTACTTATGTTGGTAGTTAGTTCATTACGTTAGTTAGTTAATTAATTAGTTAGTTAGTTAGTTAATTAGTTAGTTAGTTGCTTAGTTCGTTAGTTAGTTGGATAGTTAGATACTTAGTTAGCTAGTTAGTTAGTTAGTTAGTTAGTTAGTTAGATTGTTAGTTAGTTAGTCAGTCAGTTAGTTAGCTAGTTCGATAGTTAAATGGGAAGTCTCTGACTTACTTATGTTGATAGTTAGTTCATTACGTTAGTTAGATATTTGCTTGTTTGGTTGGTTGGTTGGTTGTTTAGTTAGTTAGTTAGTTAATTACTTAGTTAGTAAGTTAGTAAGTAAGTTACTTAGTTAGGAGACTTCTTACTTATGTTGGTATGTATTTCAGTTATTTAGTTAGTTAGTTAGTTAGTAAGCTACTTAGTTATTTAGTAAATAACTTAGTAAGTTAGTTAGTAAGTTAGGTAGTTAATTACTTAGTGAGTTAGTTAGTTAGGTAGTTTCGTTAGTTAGTTAGTTACTTAGTTACTTAGTCAGTTAGTTAGGTAGTTAGTTAGGTAGTTAGTTAATTAGTTAGTAAGTTAGATAGTTAAATAAGAAACTTCGTACTTTCATGTACTTATGTTGGTAGTTACTTCATTACGTTAGTTAGTCAGTTACTTAGTTACTTAGTATTAGTAGTTAGTTAGTTAGTTAGTTAGTAAGTTGGATAGTTAGATAGTTAGTTAGTTAGTTACTTAGTCAGTCAGGTAGTTAGGTAGTTAATTAATTAGTAAGTTAGTTACTTACGTATATTCGTAGGTAGTTAGATCATTTCGTTAGTTAGTCATTTATTGGATTATTTAGTTAGTTAGTTAATTTTTTGGGTAGTTAGTTAGTTAGTTAGTTGGTTAGGTAGTTAGTTAATTAGTTAGTTTAATATATTTACATATATTCGTAGGTATATTCGTTAATTAGTTAGTTACTTGGTTGGTTAGTTAGTTGTTAGTTCGTTAATCCGTTAGTTCGTTAGATAGTTAGTTATTAGTTAGTTAGTTATATTAGATTAGTTAGTTAGTTAGTTAGTTAGGTAGTTAGTTAATTAGTTAGTTACTTACTTACTTTCTAACTTACTTATATTAGTAGGTTATTAGTTCATTATACATAAACCTTCTTACTTACTTATGCTGGTAGTTAGTTCGTTATGTAAGTTAGTTAGTGAGTGTGTTAGTTAGTAAGTTAGTTAGTGAGTTAGCTGGTTGGTTAGTCAGCTAGTTAGTTAGTTAGTTAATTATTACTTAGTCAGTTAGTTAGTTAGGTAGTTAGTTAATTAGTTATTTATTTACTTACGTATATTCGTAGGTAGTTAGGTCATTTCGTTAATTAGTTAATTATTTGGTTGGTTAGTTAGTTAGTTAGTTAGTTAGTGAGTGAGTGAGTTAGTTAGTTAGCTGTTTAGTTAGTTAGTTAGTAAGTTAGTTAGTAAGTAAGTTACTTAGGAGACTTCTGACTTATGTTGGTAGAGAGTTCAGTTCGTTAGTAAGGGAGTTGGTGAGTTATTTCGTTAATAAGTTAGCTAATTAGTTATATAATAAGAAATTATTGAGTTAGTTAATTATTTACTTATCTAGTTATTAAGTTAGTTGGTTAGTTAGTAAGTTAGTTAATTAGGTTAGTTAGTTAGTTCGTTAGTTCGTTAGTTAATTATATTAGTTGGTTGGTTGGTTAGTTTGTTAGTTAGTTAGTTAGTTAGTTAGTTAGTTATGAACCTTCTTACTTACTAATGTTGGTAGTTAGTTCATTATGTAATTGAGTTAGTGAGTTAGTTAATTACTTACTTACTTACTTACTTGCTTAGTCAGTTAGTTAGTTAGTTATTTAGTTACTTACTTCTTTAGTTCGTTAGTTTGTTAGTTCTTATTTAGTTAGTTAGTTAGTTAATTGGTTAGTTGTTTACTCAGTGAGTTAGTTATTTAGTTAGTTAGTTCGTTCGTTAGTTAGTTAGTTAATTACCTAGTTAGTTAGTCAGTTAGTTAGCTAGTTTGATAGTTAAATGGGAAGCTTCTTACTTACTTATGTTGGTAGTTAGTTCATTACGTTAGTTAGTTAGTTGCTTGGTTGGTTGGTTGGTTGTTTAGTTAGTTAGTTAGTTAGTTATTTATTTGGTTAGTTAATAAGTAAGTTAGTTAGTTAGGAGACTTCTTACTTATGTTGGTATGTATTTCAACTCATTGATTAGTTAGTTAGTTAGTTAGTTAGTAAACTACTTAGTTAGTTAGTTAATAATTTCTTATTTAGTTAGTTGGTTACTTAGTTAGCTAGTTAGTTAGGTATAGGTAGTTTAGTTAGTTAGTTAGTTAGTTAGTCAGTTAGTTAGTTAGTTAGTTAAATAAGAAACGTCTTACCTAGTTATATTGGTAGTTAGTTCATTACGTTAGTTAGTTAATTAATTAGTTAGTTAGTTAGTTATTTAGTTAGTTAGTTGCTTAATTCGTTAGTTAGTTAGTTAGTTAGTTTGATAGTTAGATAGTTAGTTATTAGTTAGTAGTAGTTATTTACTTAGTCAGTTAGTAGTTAGTTAGTTAATTAATTAGTAAGTTAATTAGTTACTTACGTATATTCGTAGGTAGTTAGATTATTTCGTTAGTTAGTTATTTACTGGGTTATTTATTTATTTATTTAGTTAGTTAGTTAGTTTTTTGTGTAGTTAGTTGGTTGGTTAGGTAGTTAGTTCATTAGTTACTTGCGTATATTCGTAGGTAATTAGTTCATTTCATTAGTTAGTTAGTTACTTGGTTGGTTAGTTAGTTAGTTAGTTAGATAGTTAGTTAGTTAGTTATTAGTTGGTTGGTTACTTAGGAGACTTCTGACTTCTGTTGATAGAGAGTTCAGTGCGTTGTAAGTTAGTTGGTGATTTAGTTAGTTAATAAGTTAGTTAATTAATTATATAGCAGGTTACTTAGTTAATTATTTACTTAAGTAGTTATTAACTTAGTTGGTTAGTTAGTTTGTTAGTTCGTTAGTTCGTTAGTTCGTTAGTTTGTTAGATCGTTAATTCGTTACTTAGTTATGAACCTTGTTCCTTACTTATGTTGGTAGTTAGTTCATTTTGTAAGTTAATGAGTTAGTTAGTGAGTTAGTTAGTTAGTTAGCTGGTTAGTTGGATAGTTAGTTAGATAGTTAGTTAGGTAGTTAGTTATATAGTCAGGTAGTTAGTTAATTAGTTAGTTTAGTTTCTTACTTACTTATATTAGTAGGTAGCTAGTACATTTCGATAGTAACTTAGATAATTAGTTAGTTAGTTAGTTGTTAGTTAGTTAGTTAGTTAGTTCGTTCGTAATTTCGTTAATTTGTTAGTTCGTTATTTAGTTAGTTTGTTAGTTAGGTAGATAGTTAGTAAGCTAGTTAGTTAGTTACTTAGTTAGTTATTAGTTAGTATCTTCGTTAGTTCGTTAGTTTGTTAGTTTCGTTATTTAGTTAGTTAGTTAGTTAGTTGGTTAGTTAGTTAGTTAGTCAGTCAGTCAGTCAGTTAGTTAGCTAGTTAAGATAATTAAATGGCAGTTAGTTCATTACGTTAGTTAGTTAGTTAATTGCTTGGTTGGTTGTTTGGTTGGTTGGTAGTTTAGTTAGTTAGTTAATTAGTTAGTTAGTTAGTTTGTTAGTTTGTTAGTTAGTTAGTTAATTATGAACCTTCTTACTTACTTATTTTGGTAGTTAGTTCATTATGTATGTTAGATAGTGAGTTAGTGAGTGAGTGAGTGAGTTGAGTAGTTAGTTTAGTTAGTAAGTTGGATAGTTAGATAGTTAGTTAGTCAGTTTAGTTACTTAGTTAGTTATTAGTTAGGTAGTTAGTTAATTAATAAGTTAGTTACTTACGTTTATTCGTAGTAGTTAGATCATTTCGTTAGTTAGTTATTTACTGGTGTTATTTACTTAGTTAGTTAGTTAGTTAGTATTTTGGTAGTTAGTTAGTTAGTTAGTTGGTTAGGTAGTTAGTTAATTAGTTTAGTTACTTACGTAAATTCGTAGGTAATTAGTTCATTTCGTTAATTAGTTAGTTACTTTGTTAGTTAGTTAGTTAGTTAGTTAAATAGTTAGTTAGTTAGTTAATTAGTTACTTAGAGACTTCTGACTTATGTTGGTAGAATTCAGTGTGTTAGTAAGTTAGTTGTGAGTTAGTTAGTTAATAAGTTAATTAATTATACAGTAAGTTACTTAGTTAGTTAATTACTTACTTAAGTAGTTATTAAGTTGGTTGGTTAGTTAGTTAGTAAGTTAGTAAGTAAGTTACTCTGTTAGGAGACTTCTTACTTATGTTGATATGTATTTTAGTTATTTAGTTAATTAGTTAGTTAGTAAGTTACTTAGTTATTTAGTAAGTAACTTAGTAAGTTAGTTAGTTGATTATTTACTTATTTAGTTAGTTGGTTAGTAAGTTAGGTAGTTAGTTACTTAGTGAGTTAGTTAGTTAGGTAGTTTCGTTAGTTAGTTAGTTAGGTAGTTAGTTAATTATTTAATAAGTTAGTTAGATAGTTAAATAAGAAACCTCTTTCTTTCATGTACTTATGTTGGTAGTTACTTCATTACGTTAGTTAGTCAGTTACTTAGTTACTTAGTGAGTTAGTTAGTTAGTTTAGTTAGTAAGTTGGATAGTTAGATAGTTAGTTAGTTCGTTAGTTACTTAGTCAGTTAGGTAGTTAGGTAGTTAATTAATTAGTAAGTTAGTTAGTTACTTACGTATATTCGTAGGTAGTTAGATCATTTCGTTAGTTAGTTATTTATTGAGTTATTTAGTTAGTTAGTTAGTTTTTTGGTAATTAGTTAGTTAGTTAGATGGTTAGGTATTTAGTTAATATACTTAGTCACTTACGTATATTCGTAGGTAATTAGTTCATTTCGTTAGTTAGTAAGTTACTTGGTTGGTTAGTTAGTTGTTAGTTAGTTAGATAGTTAGTTTAGTTAGTTAGTTACTTAGGAGACTTCTGACTTTTGTTGGTAGAGAGTTCAGTGCGTTAGTAAGTTAGTTGGTGAGTTAGTTAGTTAATAAGTTAGTTAATTAGTTTATATAGCAGGTTACTTAGTTAATTATTTACTTAAGTAGTTATTAAGTTAGTTGGTTCGATAGTTCGTTAGTTCGTTAGTTCGTTAGTTCGTTAGTTCGTTAGTTCGTTAGATCGTTAATTCGTTAGTTAGTTATGAACCTTCTTACTTACTTATGTTGGTAGTTAGTTCATTATGTAAGTTAATGAGTTAGTTAGTGAGTTAGTTAGTTAGTTAGCTGGTTAGTTGGATAGTTAGTTAGATAGTTAGTTAGGAAGTTAATTATATAGTTAGGTAGTTAGTTAATTAGTTAGTTAGTTAGTTTCTTAGTTACTTATATTAGTAGGTAGTTAGTACATTCCGATAGTAACTTAGTTAAATTAGTTAGTTAGTTGGTTAGTATAATTAGTTAGTTAGTTAGTTCGTTAGTTCGTTAATTTGTTAGTTCGTTATTTAGTTAGTTTGTTGGTTAGGTAGATAGTTAGTAAGCTAGTTAGTTAGTTACTTAGTTAGTTAGTTAGTTAGTTAGTATCTTCGTTAGTTCGTTAGTTTGTTAGTTCGTTATTTAGTTAGTTATTTAGTTAGTTAGTTAGTTAGTTAGTTAGTCAGTCAGTCAGTTAGTTAGCTAGTTAGATAATTAAATGGGAAGTTTCCGACTTACTTATTTTGGCAGTTAGTTCATTACGTTAGTTAGTTAGTTAATTGCTTGGTTGGTTGTTTGGTTGGTTGGTTGGTTGGTTGTTTAGTTAGTTAGTTAATTAGTTAGTTAGTTAGTTAGTTAGTTTTTAGTTAGTTAGTTAGTTATGAACCTTCTTACTTACTTAGTTGGTAGTTAGTTCATTATGTAAGTTAATGAGTTAGTTAATGAGTTAGTTAGTAGGTTAGCTGGTTTGTTGGATAGTTAATTAGTTATTAGTTAGTTAGTTAGTTAGTTATTATTAGTTACTTACTTACTTTCTAACTTACTTATATTAGTAGATTATTAGTTCATTTCGATAGTTACGTAGTTATAATTAGTTAGTTAGTTATTTCGTTAGTTCGTTAATTTGTTAGTTCGTTATTTAGTTAGTTAGTTACTTATTTAGTTAGTTACTTAGTTAGTTAGTTAGTTATTTCGTTAATTCGTTAGTTTGTTAGTTCGTTAGTTTCTTAGTTATTTGTTTAGTTAGTCAGTTAGTTAGTTAGTTAGTCAGTCAGTTAGTTAACTAGTTAGATAATTAAATGGAAGCTTCTCACTTACTTATTTGGTAGTTAGTTCATTACGTTAGTTAGCTAGTTGCTTGGTTGGTTGGTTGGTTGGTTGTTAGTTAGTTAGTTTGTTAGTTAGTTAATTAGTTAGTTAGTTATTTGGTTAGTTTGTTAGATAGTTAGTTAGTTGTGAACCTTCTTGCTTACTTATGTTGGTAGTTAGTTCATTATGTAAGGTAGTTAGTGAGTTAGTGAGTGAGTGATAGTTAGTTAGTTAGCTAATTAGTTAGATAATTAGTACGTTAGTTAGTTATTACGTTAGATAATTAGTTAGTTAATTAGCTTTGTTAGTTGGTTAGTCAGTTAGTTGGTTGGGTGTTTGTTAGTTGGTTAGTTTGTTATTTAGTAGCTAGTTAGTTAGTTTGTTATTAAGTTAGTTAGGTAGTTAGTTATTATACATGAACCTTCTTACTTACTTATGTTGATAGTAAGTTCGTTATGTAAGTTAGTTAGTGAGTGTGTTAGTAAGTTAGTTAGTGAGTTAGCTGGTTGGTTAGTCAGTTAGTTAGTTAGTTAGTTAGTTGATTAATTAGTTACTTTGTCATTTAGTTAGTTAGGTAGTTAGTTAATTAGTTATTTATTTACTTACGTATATTCGTAGGTAGTTAGGTCATTTCGTTAATTAGTTAATTATTTGGTTGGTTAGTTAGTTAGTTAGTTAGTTAGTGAGTGAGTTAGTAAGTAAGTTACTTAGGAGACTTCTGACTTATGTTGGTAGAGAGTTCAGTTCGTTAGTAAGGAGTTGGTGAGTTATTTCGTTAATAAGTTAGTTAATTAGTTATATAATAAGTACTTATTGAGTTAGTTAATTATTTACTTATCTAGTTATTAAGTTAGTTGGTTAGTTAGTAAGTTAGTTAGTTAGGTTAGTTAGTTAGTTCGTTAGTTTGTTAGTTCGTTAGTTCGTTAGTTCGTTAGTTTGTTAGTTAGGTAATTAGTTAGTTAGTTAGTATTAGTTAGTTAGTTTGTTGGTTATTGGTTAGTTAGTTAGTTAGTTAGTTAGTTATGAACCTTCTTACTTACTTATGTTGGTAGTTAGTTCATTATGTAATTTAGTTAGTGAGTTAGTTTTACTTACTTACTTACTTGCTTAGTCAGTTAGTTAGTTAGTTACTTACTTACTTAATTCTTTAGTTCGTTAGTTTGTTAGTTCGTTATTTAGTTAGTTAGTTAGTTAATTGGTTAGTTGTTTACTCAGTGAGTTAGTATTTATTTAGTTAGTTCGTTCGTTAGTTAGTTAGTTAATTACTTAGTTAGTTAGTCAGTTAGTTAACTAGTTAGATAATTAAATGGGAAGTTTCTCACTTACTTATTTTGGTAGTTAGTTCATTACGTTAGTTAGCTAGTTGCTTGGTTGGTTGGTTGGTTGGTTGTTTAGTTAGTTAGTTTGTTAGTTAGTTAATTAGTAGTTAGTTATTTGGTTAGTTTGTTAGATAGTTTAGTTATGAACCTTCTTGCTTACTTATGTTGGTAGTTAGTTCATTATGTAAGGTAGTTAGTGAGTTAGTGAGTTAGTTAGTTAGTTAGTTAGTTAGTTAGTAAGTTGGATAGTTAGATAGTTAGTTAGTTAGTTAGTTACTTAGTCAGTTAGTTAGTTAGGTAGTTAGTTAATTAATAAGTTAGTTACTTACGTTTATTCGTAGGTAGTTAGATCATTTCGTTAGTTAGTTATTTACTGGGTTATTTAGTTAGTTAATTAGTTAGTTAGTTTTTTGGGTAGTTAGTTAGTTATTTGGTTAGGTAGTTAGTTAATTAGTTAGTTGCTTACGTATATTCGTAGGTAATTAGTTCATTTCGTTAATTTAATTAGTTGGTTAGTTAGTTAGTTAGTTAGATAGTTAGTTAGTTAGTTAATTAGTTACTTAGGAGACTTCTGACTTATGTTGGTAGAATTCAGTGTGTTAGTAAGTTAGTTGGTGAGTTAGTTAGTTAATAAGTTAGTTAATTAATTATACAGTAAGTTACTTAGTTAGTTAATTACTTACTTAAGTAGTTATTAAGTTGGTTGGTTAGTTAGTTAGTAAGTTAGTAAGTAAGTTACTTTGTTAGGAGACTTCTTACTTATGTTGATATGTATTTCAGTTATTTAGTTAATTAGTTAGTTAGTAAGCTACTTAGTTATTTAGTAAGTAACTTAGTAAGTTAGTTAGTTGATTATTTACTTATTTAGTTAGTTGGTTAGTACGTTAGGTAATTAGTTACTTAGTGAGTTAGTTAGTTAGGTAGTTTCGTTAGTTAGTTAGTTAGTTAGTTAGTTAGTTAGTTAGTTAGTTAGTTAGTTAGTTACCTCCGCTTATGATCTCATGAAACAACTCGCCATTTCTGGGAAGAAGAGGACTAGAGCCCTTAAAGCGATGGCAGAGGCAGCAGAAAGGAGCTCTGGGCAAGGAGGAACGAAAAAAGTGAACTTCATAAGGATTAAATTCCCTACAGATGATGTGTGCCCCGTTAGCACATTGGTAAAACCGCGTACCGCAGTTCTGAAGCGCAGAATCGCCCAGGTTCGATCCCCGGCGAGGGGAAAAAAAAAAAAAAAAATAGACAACAGCAGAAGGGCATCCAGGAGTCATGACCTGGATGTGGCCCGGCCCCCGAGAGTGTAAGGAATTCAGGGCCGAAACACTTGTCTAAAGGGGGTTACTTCTCTGAAGACCTTCTGTTGTCTAGCTCTCCCTAGAGTTTCTTTCTACCTGCACATGGTCAGTCCATTGACTTCCGGGAATAGTTCGGAGGACATTCGGGAAAGACCGAAGGACACTGGGAAAGACTAGATCTGCGGGCTTTGTGGGTTGGCTTCCCACCTTGCCTTTGATAACATGCCACGAGTTTTCCAAATGAAAGATGCTCCCAGGATTCACCGAAAGG
The DNA here is from genome assembly GCA_030674185.1 of Monoplex corrugatus. Classification (NCBI taxonomy): domain Eukaryota; kingdom Metazoa; phylum Mollusca; class Gastropoda; order Littorinimorpha; family Ranellidae; genus Monoplex; species Monoplex corrugatus. The sequence goes on from JAPXFY010002904.1 coordinate 20,288, forward strand.
GGGAGAGAATGATGAATCCATCGGCACTGACTCCATCACGACTGGAAACGCACAACGGACCATGATTAATGACCAGTTGGAATTTCCGTGTGCGTGTGGAAGGAGATTCACCACCAAACGCGGCATGAAGATCCACAGGACAAAAATGGGCTGTTTGAAGACACATACGAACCAGCAGCAGCGCACTGCGATAGCAGGTGAGACGTTGGATGACCAAGGCCAGGAATTAAACCATAGTGCCAAGGACATCCACGCTGACGGTTCTGATGCGGATTTTGCACAAGCTCTTAACGCCAAACGTGGAAAACTCAATTTGCCGCCTGCCGGTGCAAAAGAACAATGGGAGAAATTAGATGAGGAACTTGTCCTTAAGCTGAATGCGCTAATAGGGAACAGTACGCTGGAACACAAACTTGACACATACGGAGACATCATATACTCTATCTGCAGGGACACTTATGGAGTGAAGCAGCCAAAGACAAAAACGCCTCCTCAGAAATCCAGAAGACAGCAACAGATGGAGAGCATCCGGAGGGAGAAAAGGAAGCTTAAAAAGCGAATGAAAACTGCCTCAGAATTCGAGAAGCAAGGGCTCCTGGAACTCTGGAAAGATCTGAAGGCCAAACACAATGCTCTCAGCAAAGTGGAATCAGCAAGGCGAAGAAAGAGCAAAAAGAAGAAGACTCAAGATCGTTTCTTCAAAGATCCCTTTGACTTTGCAAGAAAGCTGTTTGAACAACCCAAATCAGGGACTCTCACAGTGGGCAAGGAAACCCTAGAGCAGCATCTCAGGGAAACATATTCCGATTCTCAGCGCGAGGCACCACTTGAAATCCAAAATCTGGTTTGGCCTGCAGCGCCAGAAGGAAAATTCAATAACAAACCACCAACACTGGATGAAGTGAAGAACGTAGTAAAGAAAGCCAGAGCCAAGTCAGCACCTGGACCAAACGGAATACCATACCTGCTCTACAAGAAATGCCCAAAAGTGCTCGAGTGGCTCCACAAGATGATTCGATCAGCATGGAGGAACCAGAAGATCAGCGACCAATGGATGAGAGCTGAAGGAGTGTACATTCCGAAGGAGCAGAACTCCAGCAGCATCAATCAGTTCAGGCCAATATCACTTCTGAACGTCGAGGGGAAAATCTTCTTCTCTGTTATGGCAGCAAGATTGACAAAATACCTGACTGAAAACAAGTATCTAGATATGTCAGTCCAAAAGGGAGGCATACCAGGAATGCCTGGATGCTTGGAACATGCCACGTTGATTTGGGATGCCATCCAAAAAGCAAGAACAGAGAAGAGAGACATTGACGTAGTTTGGCTTGATCTGGCGAATGCATATGGATCAGTTCCACACGATATGATCCAGCTGGCTCTTGAAATGTATCACATCCCAGAAAACATCCGAACAATGCTGAGGAAGTATTTCCAAGGGTTCTCAATGCGGTTCTCTACCAAAGAATACACCACGGACTGGATAGACCTAGAGGTGGGCATTGCAATGGGCTGTGCAATCTCTCCCATACTGTTCGTGTTGGCAATGGAAGTCATCTTGAAAGCTGCAATGAAGAGTTCAGGTCCAGTGAATCTGGGAGATGGATACCAGATGCCTCCTCTGAAAGCTTTCATGGATGACACAACAGTCTTGTCCACAGATGAGGAAGAGACACACCAAATCTTAAAGCAGCTGGATGAGCTGGTGGCCTCTTCAAGAATGAGGTTCAAACCTAAGAAATCCCGAAGTCTCTCACTGCGAAAAGGAAAAGTGGCAGATTCAGTCAAATTCATGGTAGCCAACCAAGCCATCCCCACTGTCACAGAAGAGCCAGTAAAAAGTCTCGGAAGATGGTATGATGACTCCCTGAAAGACACACAAAGGGGATGTGAAACCAAGCAAACAGCAGAAGAAGGCCTGAAGAAAATAGATAACAGCGGACTGCCAGGCAAATACAAAGTCTGGTGTCTACAGTTCATGCTGATACCAAAGCTGCTGTGGCCACTGCTAATCTATGACATTTGCACCAGCACAGTCGAAGCAATGGAAGCCAAAATCAACAAATACACAAGAAAATGGCTCGGTGTCCCACCTGGTCTCACTGATGTTGCATTCTACTGTCGTCAAGCAATGCTGAAGCTACCTCTGAAATCCATAGTGGAGGAATACAAAGTTGGAAAAGCAAGACTGTTGAGCATGCTGGAGGAATCGGAGGACAATATCGTGAGAGCAGTTCATCCAAAGCTGAGAACTGGCAGAAAGTGGAAAGTCCAAGAGGCTGTAAACAATGCCAAGAGAAACCTCAGCATCAAAGAAATAACTGGACACACGCAAACCAACAGACAGGGACTGGGAGCAACAAAAATGCAGTGGTGGTCCAAAGCCAAAGGGAAGGAAAAAAGAGACATGATCATACAGGAGTTGAAGGAAGAAGAAGATGTCAAAAGAGTGCAGAAGGCAGTCCAGCAAGGTCAACAGGGGCAATGGACAACATGGGACAGTGCACTCCAAAGAAGTCTCAGCTGGAACGATATGTGGCACATGGCTCCTCTAAGGATAAGCTTCCTCCTCAGATCTGTATATGACCTGCTCCCCTCGAATGCAAACTTAGTGAAATGGGGGAAAGCAGACGACCCAGCATGTCCGCTCTGTCAGAAGAAACAAACAGTGGAACATGTCCTAAGCTCTTGCAAAGTAGCGCTAGCCCAAGGAAGGTATACATGGAGGCACAACCAAGTTCTGAAAGTGATCACAGATGTGGTTAGCGAAAAAACCATGACCCCAAACGCACCAATTGCTATGACAACGTTCTACAAAGCAGGAGGGAAACAGGTCTGGCCCGAAAGGGCTATGACAACCAGCACATTGCCAAAGGGTCTTCTGGATGGAGCAGTCGACTGGGAGTGTACAGCAGACCTCCCAGAGTGGAGAAATTACCCAGATGTCATCAGCAAGACAGGCATGAGACCAGACATCGCTCTCCACTCTGACTCCTCGAAACAAGTGATTCTGATAGAACTCACTGTGCCATACGAAAGCAGAATGGAAGAAGCACATATCTACAAGACCGAAAAATACGCCGGTGTTGCCAGCACCCTGAAGAAAGCAGGTCTGCGGGTCAAAATCTTCGCCATAGAGGTCGGGGCAAGAGGGTTTGTGGGCACCTCCGCTTATGATCTCATGAAACAACTCGCCATTTCTGGGAAGAAGAGGACTAGAGCCCTTAAAGCGATGGCAGAGGCAGCAGAAAGGAGCTCAAGCTGGATCTGGGCAAGGAGGAACGAAAAAAGTGAACTTCATAAGGATTAAATTCCCTACAGATGATGTGTGCCCCGTTAGCACATTGGTAAAACCGCGTACCGCAGTTCTGAAGCGCAGAATCGCCCAGGTTCGATCCCCGGCGTGGGAAAAAAAAAAAAAAAAAAAATAGACAACAGCAGAAGGGCATCCAGGAGTCATGACCTGGATGTGGCCCGGCCCCCCGAGAGTGTAAGGAATTCAGGGCCGAAACACTTGTCTAAAGGGGGTTACTTCTCTGAAGACCTTCTGTTGTCTAGCTCTCCCTAGAGTTTCTTTCTACCTTAGTCAGTTAGTTAGGTAGGTAGGTAGTTAGTTAATTAGTTAGTAAGTTAGTTAGATAGTTAAATAAGAAACTTCTTACTTTCATGTACTTATGTTGGTAGTTACTTCATTACGTTAGTTAGTCAGTTACTTAGTTACTTAGTTACTTAGTGAGTTAGTTAGTTAGTTAGTTAGTAAGTTGGATAGTTAGATAGTTAGTTAGTTAGTTAGTTACTTAGTCAGTTAGGTAGTTAGGTAGTTAATTAATTAGTAAGTTAGTAAGTTACTTACGTATATTCGTAGGTAGTTAGATCATTTCGTTAGTTAGTTATTTACTGGGTTATTTAGTTAGTTAGTTAGTTTTTTGGGTAGTTTTAGTTAGTTGGTTAGTAGTTAGTTAATTAGTTAGTTATTATGTATATTTGTAGATAATTAGTTCATATTCGTTAATTAGTTAGTTACTTGGTTGGTTAGTTAGTTAGTTAGATAGTTATAGTT
>JAPXFY010002905.1:5000-12500 GCA_030674185.1 Monoplex corrugatus
CTCCTCGTCCCCAGCCACACTGCAAGTCCGTCCAGCATTTTCTCCTGGGTTTGCCCGGTGCATGCTCTCTTTCCCTCCAGCTTTCCCGTTGTAATCAGGTGCTCCAAATCCCCATTCCTCATAAAATGGCCTATTAATGTCGCCTCACAGGCAACATTGTCGCTTGTATTGGTGAGATGCAATTGGGTTTGGTGGTAAAGCTGTCATTGTTGTCCTTAAGGCTATGTGTCTTTGTGACCTATGGAGAACTGAAGGCAGTAATTGCTTTCAGTCTAACTGTGTGAAGTTATCAATTATTCTCATCCAACACCCTGTGGCAGACCAGCTATGTGTGTGTATGTGTGTGTGTGTCTGCCTGTCTATATGTCTGCCCGTCCGTCTGTCAGTCTGCCAGTCTATCTGCTTCTGTCTCGTACGTAAAATCCCTCCGGGATGGATATATTCAGTACACTTACAGCAACAGACCAAAGAACCATTGTAACCAGTTCATCCTGCAGACGGACGGATAGACAGATAGACATACAGACACACATACGCATACATATTTACATACACACGCGCGCGCAAACGAACGCACGCACACACACATAGGCACAAACACAATAGTACTACAACCCCACAATCAAAATAGCCCTATATTCTGTCGGTTATCATAGTACCGTAGCCCCATATTCACAATGGCCCTACATGCTTTCAAACACCATAGTACCATAGCCTATAATCAAACTAGTCATATATGCCTTCAAGCACCATAGCACCATAGCCCTACAATCATAATAGTCCTATATGCCTTCAAACACCATAGTACCATAGCCCTACAATCATAATAGCCCTATATGCCTTCAAACACCATAGTACCATAGCCCTACAATCATAATAGCCTTATATGCCTTCAAGCACCATAGTACCATAGCCCTACAATCACAATAGTCCTATATGCCTTCAAACACTATAGCACCATAGCCCTACAATCACATTAACCTCAGTGCTTTCAATCACCATAATGCTACAGCCTTACAATCATAACAGCCCTGAGTGTCGTCAATAATTACAGCTCCCTATGGCCATCAGCAGGGGTTACACACAATATCGATTACCCAAAGTCTTGTGAAGGTGCAAGCAGTTTATGAGAGTCATAAAGATACAGCGAACACCGTGGCCGTCAAAGTCACCATCAGACAGAGTCAAAGGGACCACACCTCTCCAGTCCAGCCCATGGCAGGTGAAAGGTGTGCTTCCCTGACAGCCCTAGACGGTCATGTTCCCACCCATACGTTGAGGTGAATAGCGTGTGTCAAGGTGTGACTGGACTACCACTGTTATTACCGTCTTTGCTTTAGTGCGTTAGATGGATTGTGTGTTGGTCTGCTGAACTTTGTCTTAAAGGTTTTCGTCTTCTTCTGTGATCTTTTCCTTGTAGTGTGCTGGAACCACAGGAAAAAATAGAACATAAGCGCGTTGATACGCTTTATATTCTATCTTTTCAACAGTGTGTTTCTTCGTAACAGACCCTTAATGTAAAACATGTTTGAAGTTTGAAGCGATGAAATAAATAAGACATATATATCTAACAGTGTAACAATATTCTTATCATTTGTGTAGACTTAGGAACATATACACATGGACTTTGAAATTATAAAAAACATAAGGCATTTGTAAATCGTTTTAATCTTAATCATAAAGAATAATATTACAGAGTAAATAGAATCCACACATCCAACACGCATTTCCAATGTCACCATTGTCTTTTCTATATGTAAATATCTTTCATTTTCATTGTATCGTGCATAGATAACACACACGAACTCAACATGAATGTAGGAATATTGTGTATCATTGTTAATAATAACATGTCCACAGCAAAGAAAACAAACGAGACAGTCTTGATGGAGGCAGACACAAGTAGATCACTCATAAGGAAGATTAGGAAAAGACAAGCAACATTTATAGGCCATTTTATGAGGAAGGGGGATTTGGAGCACCTGGTCACAACGGGAAAGCTGGAGGGAAAGAGAGCACCAGGTAGACCCAGGGAGAGAATGCTGGACGGACTTGCAGAGTGGCTGGGGATGAGGAGGGTGGGAGAGATGCTGGGGGCAACGAGAGATAGAGATGGTTGGAAGTCCATGGTCGCCAACGCCATGCGGCAGGGCACCTGATGATGATGAACATGTCCACACTGAAGCTTTATTGCATCGTAGTGTGCTGAAGAACTAATGGAATTTTCTGTCAGTTTAAGTTTCAGTTCTTTTTTAAGATGACGTCTCCACGATCAGAATGGATTCCATATGCACCAGTGTCATCGGTGGCATGTAGTGGACAAGATCCAATATCATGATGGCAAGACCTTGAGCCTGCACATAAACCTATGAACTAGCCAGCTTCTGAGGTCGTTTCTAATCTATCTTTTAGTGTGGGGATGCCAGGGGCTCTTTCAGTACAAATAGTATCCCCATCTTCTGGAAATTCTGTGTTAGAAACTTTCTCTTTTATGTCGCTCTCTTTGGTTTTTCTTCCTCCTTTGCTTTCTGTCATTTCGTCCTGTCATTTTCTGCCTTACTGGTCCATTCACCGATATGTGTTCAATAAATTCTTACATTGTTATTTACTCTTAAGACTGATAATTGAGTACATGTATTAGGAACATTTTTGGCTCTAGATAAAAGTAGATATGCTGAAGCAATTTTAGGAAATTTTATGCCTGTTTTTGTGCTTTGATGTCCTTAGTTATGTTTACTTTTACATTCAGATATGATTTTAAACCCCTGATGTGATAAATTGGACAGAGTGGTCAACGCCAAGGGCGTGTCCTTAGATTATGTGCGCGAATGCATTGATATGTGTACTTAATTTTCTTGTCTTTTTAATTTTTAACCTGTTGAAGTATGGTGTATATTTAGAAACAGTTAGAGCCCTCATATGGCTCTATGCAGTCGGCTGGGCTTTAAACAAAACAACAATAAGCTAACCAATCAGTTTTGGTAGATACTTGTTATCTATAACCAATGTAACTAGTTACCAAAGAATCTAAGAGTGCTGTGTATCATCATTTTTTTTTCATCGTAAGACCAATACCAAGTGGAATTCAGCTAATACCAAAATGACCGTCGTTCATATTGTTCATATTGTTCTGCGATTGATATTCCTTCCACTCTACAGCTCCAATACTGATGCATTACCAGAGTTGACAGCAATCATTTTACATTGTGAATATTCCTGTTTCCTGGCAGAAAGGATCAATGAGATTAAAAATCTATCAAATTGATGCTAAAACTGGACACACAAAAAATCAAAACAAAACAAAAACAAAATAAACAATCTCTCCCCCCCCCCCCCCTAAGCTCCCTGAACCGTTTATCTGACGGCCACATCCTTCTCTCCTTCTCCAGGGGCAAAGTCTTGGCAAACAATGGCAACCAGCAAGCGGATAAACCATTGTCTCAGTTCTCCTTGGACTCGTTAAGCAATAAATTTAAACGCTTTTAAAATACATGTTTTCTCCATTTTAATAGAAATCACTACCAAGCGAGACTTTACATCACACACACACACACACACACACACACACACACACACACACACACACACACACACACACACACACACACACACACACACACACACACCACACACACACACACACATACACACCCCCCCCCCCCCACACACACACTATCGCTTGATTGCCACCTAAAAGTAGTAGATATGAGAGGTAACATGTGGACATACATAAAGTTGGAAAGACAACAAACTGACAAAATTCAGGTTCATAAAATCCAAAGACATGTGTATCTGCTTAACAAAAACAACCCTACCAGGAATGAGCGTCACCAGTCACTGCGCTGTAGTGGTTAGCGCAACGGACTACCGACTGGAAGGTTGTGGGTTCAAAATCCCCGTCAGCCCCTTCAAATATCGTTGTAGGATTTTTCGGCTGCAACCGGCTCCTACCCAGAGCTGAGCTTGCTACGGGCTCACTGGGAAGACTGGGACCATGCAGTCAAGTCTCATTCACTTCACGGATCACTGAGGGTGCTGCCCAAATTTTCTGGCCAAGACCGCAGATATATCTCTCGAGTCTGGTTGACATCAGGATACAGTATGACAGTAAGTGTAGACAATAGCCCTGTCATGCAGTCGCAGTCTCAGTCCTAGATAGAACTCCATAGTATCAAGATAATCTTCTTCACCATCATCATCATCATCATCGCCTTGTAAAAACTGCCAGCTTCTGCGGCCATCAAAGTGGCGTAGAAAATGTGGGAAAAAAAGATGAGCATTAAGATAACCTCAATGATGGCGATGAGGATAGTAATCAACAGGCTATGGAATTCCATCTAGAACGAGACTGCGTGACAGGGTTGTAGTCTTCGTTTACTATCAGGATATGTCCTGGCATCAACCAGGCTCAACAGATACTGACGTCGGAGGCGTTGGTCAGAAGATTTGAGGAACACTATTGTTACAGAAGTCAGTTTATGTGTGACTGACAGAAATAGGATGAAAGTAGATTGTGTATATGTAGGTGCGTGTTCTATGTGTTTTCCCAACCACACACAACCTTCCACTCAGTCACTTAAACAACCTCTGTAAACAAATTAGTATATTTAAATATTTATAATTAATCAAATATCATCAGTTCAATTTTCATCCAACTGGATCAACAAACACATAAGTCAGAAATAAATGTTCATTGACCACTGTTCAATAAAAAGTAATCGATTCAGGTTTCCGTCCCAGTCTTTTCACAGGAATTCTTTCACTGCATCAGCACTTCAGTCAGTCTGTTTCACAGCATCGAAATCATTGTTCAGAATTCAGTTCATCACTCTATATAAACATATACTGTTCAAAAAAAGAAACGCATAGTTATAAATATTGAGTTCCGGTCCAAGTATGAGTGTGTGGATATCCACTAAACTGCCGAAAGTGTTCACCCGATTTTCGGCCTCGCGTCCGTCGGTAAATTCCCGTGCTGTTCGTGACGCATGCGCTTGGAGTGACTGAAATGCCCAAACAGCAATTTTCGGTTGCACACTCGCCGTGCGTGGATGAAATCTCGTGAAACGTAGTGAACATTGAGTTCACACCATGTCCTCCAAATCCCATAAAAGCGAAAAGACTTTCCTCTCCAAATCAGGTCTAAAGTCTGCCCAGAAGAATGGCCCCCCTGAGCCGAGAAGACCGCCAAAACGCGTTGGGACGCCTACAAGGAGGCCAGAGCCAGAGCGCCGTTGCCAGGCATTTCCACGTGTCGCAGAGCACCATCAGCAGGCTGTGGGCCAGGTTTCACGCCACAGGCTCCATCGCTGACCGGCCACGAGCAGGCAGACCAAGGGCAACAACTGTTCGCCAGGACCGCCACATATGGGTGCGCCACCTCCGGAATCGGTTCTTGGCGGCCTCCTCTACTGTCCATGAACTCCCCGGGCCCTGCCGAATTTCCGACCAGACAGTGCGGAACCGCCTGCACAACGCTGGCTTGAGGGCATGCAGGCCTTACAGAGGAGCTGTCCTCACTCGCCGCCATCGCCTGGACCGATTGCAGTGGGGCAACCAGCATCGTCGGTGGACCGTTAGGAATCACTGGAGGCACGTTTGGTTCAGCGACGAGTCTCACTTCTTACTCCGGCGACATGACAACCGGAGACGGGTGTACCGAAGAGTGAATGAACGCTACGTGCCGAACTGTGTGGATGAGGCACCTCCACATGGTGGTGGAGGCGTCATGGTATGGGGAGCGATCAGCCTTGCTGGGAGGAGTCGCCTGGTGCACGTCCCAGGGCGCCTGAACGCCGTGCGCTACGTGGAGGAGATTCTGCGCCCACACGTCCCTCCTCTTCTGGCCGACCCGGACGCCGTGTTTCAACAGGATAACGCTCGTCCTCACACGGCACGCGTCACCACCCAGTTCCTCAATGACAACCACGTTCGCGTGCTTCCCTGGCCAGCCGTGTCACCAGACATGAGCCCAATCGAACACCTTTGGGATAATCTGGACAGGCGCGTGCGCAGTCGAGAGGAAGCGCCGGCGACTCATGCCGAACTGCTGCAGGCGCTACAGGAGGAGTGGGAAGCCATTCCTCAGCAAGACATCCAATGTCTGATCCACTCTATGCTGAGGAGGTGCCAGGCACTTGTTGATGCTCAAGGTGGTCATACCCCCTACTGATCCGATCATCTCTGTGTTCGCGCCTATGGACTGACCAATTGCTGTCATGACCGAAATGAACTGCATAGCCTTTATGCTCTGTCCATGCCAACTTTCAAAATGGAATTCGCATTATTTGATTTTCTATACCTTTCTCATTTATGACATTAAATTTGCAAGTATCAACTATGCGTTTCTTTTTTTGAACAGTATAGTTACCACACAATCCTGGGGAGCAAGACGAAACAGAGGCGTCAGTAACCGGACACGCCCACATCAGGTATTCAGCAGAGTCCTAACAGCTTAGGACCAGATCAGGCATCCACCCCTCAAAACAACAGGTATTCAGCAGAGTCCTAACAGCTTAGGACCAGGGACTGGATCAGGCATCCACCCCTCAAAACAAAGTCACGTACGTATATGGCTCCCTCGTGAGCTAATCGGACCAGTCAACTCCCCACGTCAGAAGCTGTAGATAGGAAAGAATTTGCTAAGTACTTCCATCTACAAAATTGTCAATAAAATGTATCGGGTCAATGGCCACAGCAAATTTTTATATTATATGATTGACAAACGTTTATCCCAAAGTAATATTGTTTGCCTTTTAAAAGTTCGCAGGCAAATTACATTCACAGTGCCATACAACCAATATTCTACACTAACTTCAATTTCCAAAAAATGACCACTAACTTAGCTTCATATTCATTTAACAAAATAACATCTTACAATAAAGGATTTAATACAAAATTCGCCATTCATGTTTCAAAAGTCCAAACTCTCAATACATATAATTATTCATAAAGTTCACACTGACTGCACATCATTTAAAGATCGAAACCACAAAACAGTAATTCATAAAACATTAAATCAAGAACTACAACTCAATACAACTCTTGAATGCCAAAATAATTCACTTCACTTTTACACAACTACGTTTCTTCACAATGTTTACATGTCTCAATTTTTGGTAAATATATCAACAAATCAAAAGATTCACCAACCTGCTAACATAGCAGCTTAAGACAAACAGATTTAGTTCTCTTCAGGTGGCAAAGATATGCGACTGCTCCACCTGGAAATCTGTAGAACTGACTTTTTAGTTCACAGATTTTCGACACGCACACAACGCTACACGAATTCCACGCTCCACGCATTCCACGCTCCGTGCACTCCACGCTTTTACTTCACAGCCCATCAGAATAAAGACACCAAAACCAACACTGGGTGCTCCAGTCCACAAAAGCAAAAATGAGCCAAAACTCTATACAAAAGTGAAAATGTACTATGAAAGTATATACAACACATCCGTCACAACTATCAATGACACATCTGTGCAGAGGATTAGATTC
>JAPXFY010002905.1:20000-22500 GCA_030674185.1 Monoplex corrugatus
CAAGTGGTCCCTTGTGTAACGTGTATGGTGACGTTGGGTTCAGTGATTTCGTTACTGACACCATTGTGTTTTTAGTGCTTGCTGAACTGTGCTTTTAGTGCTTACTGAATTGTGTTTTTAGTACTTACTGAACTGTGTTTTTAGTGCTTGCTGAACTGTGCTTTTAGTGCTTACTGAACTGTGCTTTTAGTGCTTACTGAACTGTGCTTTTAGTGCTTACTGAACTGTGCTTTTAGTGCTAACACCACGGTGCTGCTAATGTTTACAGCGCTTTTAGTGCTAATAAAACCAATAGTGCTTACACTGCACTGTTTTAGTGCTTACAGAACTATTTTAGTGATCTCAGTTCATTGCTTTTAGTGTTCACAGAAATATATTTATAGCACTGATAGAATTGTGCTCTTAGTGATTTGAAGAAGAGTGCCTTTAGCGTCCCCCAGAAAATCACTATTATTGCTTGAAGAGCAATGCTTTTAGTGCTTACAGAACTGTGCTTTTAGTGCTTACAATCATCATCATCATCAGGTGCCCTGCCGCATGGCGTTGGTGACCATAGACTTCCATCCATCTCTATCTGTCGTTGCCCTATCATCTCCCCCACCCTCCTCATCCCCAGCCACTCTGCAAGTCCGTCCAGCATTTTCTCCCTGGATCTACCTGGTGCTCTCTTTCCCTCCAGCTTTCCCGTTGTGACCAGGTGCTCCAAATCCCCCTTCCTCATAAAATGGCCTATAAATGTTGCCTGTCTTTTCCTAATCTTCCTTATGAGTGATCTACTTGTGTCTGCTTCCATCAAGACTGTCTCGTTTGTTTTCTTTGCTGTCCATGGAACTCTCAACATACTTCTTAGAAACCACATCTCGGCTGCCTCAATCTTGTTCTGGCTTTGTTTGTTGACTGTCCACACCTTGCATCCGTACAACAGTACTGGTTCTATATAACATTTAAGGACTCTCATTCTGATGTTAATTGATAGGCATTTGTTGGTAAGAATGCTTGTCATCTTCTTGAATGCTGTTTTGGCTTGGTCGATTCTGCCAACTATCTCCGATGTGCATCTGCCGTCTGATGAAATGACCGTTCCCAGGTATTTAAACTGATCAACCTGTGTCAAGGTTGTGGCATTTGCTGTTATTTTGCATGAGGGGATTTCGTGTTTTTTACTGATCACCATGACGTGTTTACAATACAATGCGTTTATTGCTGAAGACTGTGCTTTGGTGCTTACAGAACTGCTTTTGGTGCTTGCATCAGTGTTCTCACTACTGTGCTTTAAGTGCTTAATGAAAAGCTTATTTTACAGACACGTGAACTGTATGCGGTGAATTACTGTAAATGATACCGCTAAAAAAAAGCACGATGAGTGTTTATGGTGTCTCGCTTTCCTCTCTGGCCCAAATCAGTCTCTTTCTTCTAATGACCTCTGTTGAGCAATCGATGCGTGAGCGTTAAATAAAAAACAAGTCATTATCTTACTACCATAAAAAAAACATGGGGAACAAATTATCTGCCCCTTTATCCATAAATACTGGCCTCCACAACAGTGCTACCCTATCGATCTCCATACCCCCACACAACCCCTCAATCACTGTTTCCCATCACCGATATTGATCAGCCAAAGCGAGGTGATGGTACAGCCAGTTGACGAGGCCCATAAAGACACAACGAACACTGAAGCCGTCAAAGTCATGATGAGACTGGGTCTGAGGGACAACATCACTCTGCTCTGGCTCGTGGGTGTGGTGGGGGTTGGGGGAGGGAGAGAGACATTTTTAGCACTGCTTGGTCAATCAACAAGCAAAGTCAGAACAAAGTCACACAGAGAGAGAGAGAGACAGAGACAGAGACAGAGACAAAGACAAAGACAGACAGACAGACAGAGACAGAGAGAAACAGAGAGGGGGGGGGGGGTGAAGACCAGAGAGAAAGAACGAGAGAGAGAGACAGAAACAGAACACATGTGTGTATGAGAGAGACAGACAGACAGACAGACAACAGACAGACAGACAGACAAACAGACAGAGAGAGAGAGAAGAAGAAGGAGAGAAAGAGAGAGAGTGAGAGAAAGAGAAGAAGGAGAGAGAGAGAGAGAGAGAGAAAGAAAGAGAGAGAAAGAAAGAGAGAGAAAGAGAGAGAGAGAGAACTGAAATGTGGTATCTAAGAAAAAATGTTGAATTCCATGCACAGCAAGAAAGAAGAAAGAGACAGTCTTAAAAAATAATACACACACACAAAGAACATAATGATGACAATTAGGAACAACAGCAACATTTATAGGACGATTTATGACAGAAGAGAAATGAGCGCATTTAGTCATAAAAGGAAAATTGCGTTTTGGTAAGTGGCATACATCAGGGTTGTACAACTTGACCTTTCTGTCTGTGTCTGTCAACAGCGGTAACCACATATCTAGCCAAGACCCGTCAACTGCATCTCCTGTCGACCCCATAATGGGAACCAGAGGAAGGAAAAGCGAGTGAAGTTGGGTCATTAGACAAGT
>JAPXFY010000290.1:0-22500 GCA_030674185.1 Monoplex corrugatus
AGCAAAATAAAGCATTGAGGCCAAAGGCGACAAAATTAAACGCGAAAACAAACAGACAAGTAGACCATGATTAATAAACTACCAACAAAATAGAATAAGAACACAAAAGAAAGAGGAATGTATGATCAAGAAAACAAGAAGGAAACAAATAAACAAAACAGGAGAACTAAGACATGGCAACAACTGAAACAAGAACCTAAGAACACAATAACAAATTAAATCACGAAACAAAAAGAAAGGAAACAAAGGAAAGAAAATAGAAGAAACATTTGGCGGAAATGCAAAAGAAAGCCAAGAACAGAAAAAAAAAACCCAAAGAAATGGAACAAGGAGACAGGGGAAAAAAACTACATGGGACAAGATAAACGAAAGAACTGGAATACAGATGAAGACAAAAGGCAAGAAGGGCAAGTATAACAAACGATCCCACAATCGAGAATAACCGAAACATGCACGTAAACACAGAGCAAACCAAAGTAGCCTACACAAAAGCAAGCCTCCTTCCACCCCACCCCCACCCCTCAAAATAAATGTCAAGAAAAAGAGGATAAAAACAAAGATCAAGAAGAAAGAACAAGGGTAGAAGAGCAAAGCCTGACATCATGGAGTACATTATCATTATAACATTATCAACAAATGCCAGTGTCGCAACACCACAACACCAATAGGAACAGGAAGAAGAAAATGCAAAGCAGAACTAATACAAGACAAACACAAACGAAAACAGGGAAACAACAAGAGCAACAAAAACAAAAACGAAGCCTTACAGCACAAGACCGCCAACATGAACAAGAAAAGAAAAAATTTAAAAAGTTGAACAAAAACAAGACGACGACGACGAGAACAACAAGAACAACAACGAGAAATGCAACAACGATAAATACAACGAGAACAAAAACAACAAGAAAACGACGAGAGCAACAACGGCGACGACGAGAACAACGACAACAACAACGAGAACAACGAGAGCAACAACGAGAACAACAACGAGAACGAGAATAACTACGAGAATAACAACGAGAACAACAACAATGAGAACAACAACAACGAGAACAACAACGAGAACAACAACGAGAACAACAAGAACAAGAACAACAACGAGAAGAACGAGAAAACATCGAGAAAACGAGAACAACAACAAGAAGAACAACGACAATGAGAAGAACAACAATGACAACTAGAACAAAGACGACAACGAGAAGAAGAACGACAATGAGAAGAACAACAATGATAACTAGAAGAACAACATTAACGACAAGGAGAAGAACGACAACGGCGACAATAACAACAACGACGACGACAACGAGAAGAAAAACGACGAGGACAACCAGAAGACAAACAAGGACAACGAAAACAGCAAGGACGACAACGAGAAGAACAACAAGAACGACAACCAGAAGAACAACAAGGACAACGAGAAGAACAAGGATGACAACGACGACGACGAGAAGAACAAGGACGACAACAAAAGAACAAGGATGACAGCGAGAAGAACAAGGACAACGAGAAGAACAAGGACGACAACGAGAAGAACAAGGACAACAACGAGAAGTACAAAGGGACGACAACGAGAGAAGAACAAGGACGACAACGAGAAGAACAAGGACGACAACGAGAAGAACAAGGACGACAACGAGAAGAACAAAGGGACGACAACGAGAGAAGAACAAGGACGACAACGAGAAGAACAAGGACGACAACGAGAAGAACAAGGACGACAACGAGAAGAACAAGGACGACAACGAGAGAAGAACAAGGACGACAACGAGAGAAGAACAAGGACGACAACGAGAACAAGGACGACAACGAGAAGAACAAAGGGACGACAACGAGAGAACAATGACAACGAGAAGAACAAGGACGACAACGAGAAGAACAAGGACGACAACGAGAAGAACAAGGACGACAACGAGAGAAGAACAAGGACGACAACGAGAACAATGACGACAACGAGAACAATGACGACAACGAGAAGAACAAGGACGACAACGAGAAGAACAATGACGACAACGAGAAGAACAATGACGACAACGAGAAGAACAAGGACGACAACGTGAAGAACAAAGGGACGACAACGAGAGAAGAACAATGACGACAACGAGAGAAGAACAAGGACGACAACGAGAAGAACAAGGACGACAACGAGAACAACAAAGGACGACAACGAGAACAACATAGGACGACAACGAGAAGAACGACAACAAGAAGAACAACGACGACGACATCGGGAAGAACGACGACGACGGCATCGAGAAGAACGATAACTAGAACAACGAGAACCCCAACAACGAGAACAACTAGAACCAGAACAACATCGAGAACAACAACGAGAACAACGAGAAAACAAGAAGAAAACAAGAAGAAAACGAGAAAAACAACGAAAAAACGAGAACAAGAACGAGAAAAACGACGACAATGAGAAGGACAGCAACGACGACAACGAGAACAACGAACAACGACGACATTGAGAACAACGACGACGACAATGAGAAGAACAACGGCGACAATTAGAACAACGGCGACAATGAGAAGAACAACGACGACAATGAAAAGAACGACAGCAATGAGAAGAACATCGACAATGAGAAGAACAGCGACGACAATGAGAAGAACAACGACGACGACAATGACAAGAACAACAACGAGAAGAACAACGACAATGAGAACGACGACGGCAACGAGAAGAACAAGGACGACAACGAGAACAACAACGACGACAACGAGAAGAGCAAAGACGACAACGAGAAGAACAATGACGACGACAACGAGAACAAAATGACAACGAGAACAACAACGACAACGAGAAAAACAAGAACAACGAGAAGAACAACTACGACAACGAGAAGAAAAACAACTAGAAGAATAACAACGACGACGACCAGAAAAAACAACTATGGCAACGAGAAGAACAACAAGGACGACAACGAGAAGAACAAGGTCGACAACGAGAACAAGGACGACAACGAGAAGAACGACAATGAGAACGACGACGGCAACGAGAAGAACAACGAGGACGACAATGAGAAGAACAAGGACGACAACGAGAAGAACAACGACGACGACAACGAGAATAACAATAACGACAACAACGAGAACAACAACGACAACGAGAAGAACAAGAACGAGAAGAACAACTACAACGAGAAGAAGAAGAACAACAACGAAAAGAACAACGACGATAACCAGAAAAAAAATAACTATGACGAGAAGAACAACTACGACAACGAAAAGAACAACCACGACGGCAACGAAAAGAACAAAGACGACAACGAGAAGAATGAAAACGACAAGAAGGACAAGGACGAGAACAACGAGAACAACGAGAAGAACAACGATAACAATAACGAGAACAACAACAACGAGAACAACAAGAACACCAACAAAGAGAACAACAACAGACAGAACAACTGCAAGGAGAACAACGAGAACAATGACAACGAGAATAACAACGAGAACAATAACAACGAGAACAACAACAACGAGAACAACAACAACGAGAACAACAACGAAAACAATAACAACGAAGAGAACGACAACGAGAACAACAATGACAATAACAACGAGAACAAAAACGAGAACAACAATGAGAACAACAGGGAGAACAAGAGGAACGAGAACGAGTACAATAACAACAAATACGAGAACAAGGAGAACAACAACGAGAACAACAACGAAGAGAACAATAACGACAACGAGAACAGCAATGACAACGAGAACAACAACAACGAGAACAACAACGAGAACGAGAACAACAAAAAGGACCAAAACAACAAAGAGAACAAGAACGAGAATAACAATAACGAGAACATTAACAAGAACAACAACGAGAACAACAACAACGAGAACAACTACAATAACAAGAACAACGACGACGAGAAGAACAACGACAATGAGAAGAACAACGACAATGAGAAGAACAGCAAAGACGACAATGAGAAGAACAGCAAAGACAACGAGAACAACAACGACAACGAGAACAACAACGACAACGAGAACAACGACAACGAGAACAACAACGAGAACAACGACGACATGAGAATAACAACAAGGAGAAGAAGAACACCGAGAACAAAAACGAGGACAACAGCGAGAACAACAACAACGAGGACAACGCGAACAACTACAACGAGAAGAACAAGAACAACGACGAGAGGAACAACGACGAGAGGAACAACGACGAGAGCAACAACGACGAGAGCAACAACGACGAGAGCAACAACGACGAGAGCAACGACGACGAGAGCAACAACGAGAGCAACAACAACGAGAACAACAACGAGAACAACAACGAGAACAACATCAACAAGAACAACAAGGAGACAACGAGAATAACGACAACTAGGACAACGAAAAAAAAAACAACTAAGAGAACAACTACTACGACAGAGAGAAGAACAAGGATGACAGCTACAACAACGAGTAGAACAACAGCGACGACACCGCTAAGAACAACGACGATAACGAGAAGAACAACGACGACAAAGAGAACAACGACGATAACTACAACGAGAAGAACAACATTGACTATAACGAGAAGAAGAAAGACGACGACAACTGCGACAACGAGAAGAGCAACAACGACGACAAATACAAAAATGAAAAGAACAACTATGACAACAAGAAGAACAACTACGTCAACGAGAAGAACAATAACACTACAACGAAAACGACGACACCGAGAACAACGACAACGAAAAGAACAACAACGACGACAATGACAACGGAAAAAACGACGGCAACGAGAACAACGACAACGACAACTAGAAGAAGAACAACGACGACAACCAGAAGAACAACGACGACAACGAGAACAACAACGACGACAATTATGACAACGAGAAGAACAAGGACGACAACGAGAAGAACAACGACAACGAGAAGAACGACGACAGCGACAACGAGAAGAACAACTACGACAACGAGAAGAACAACAATGACGACAACGAGAAAAACGACGACAACCAGAAGAACAACGACAACGAGAACAACGATGACGACTACGACAACGAGAATAACGACGACAACAAGAACAACAAAAACGACGACAACGAGAAGAAGAACGACAACGAGAAGAACGACAACGAGAAGTACAACGACGACAAGAAGAAAAACGACAACGAGAAAAGCAACAACGACAACGAGAACAACGACAACAACGAGACGAACTACGACAACGAGAAGAACAACGACGACAACGAGAAGAACAAGAACGACAACGAGAACAACGACAACGAGAAGAACCACGACAACGAGAACGACAACGAGAAGAACAACGACGACTTCAACGAGAACAACGACGACGACAACGAGAAGAACAACGACAACGAGAACAACAACGACAATGAGAACAACAAGGACGACAACGAGAACAACATGGACGACAAAGAGAACAAGGCCGACAACGATAGCAACAACGACAACGAGAAGAACAACAACGATGACAACGAGAAGAACAACGAGGACAATTAGGACAACGAGAAGAACGACGGCAACGCGAAGAACAACAGCATCGAGAACAACGAGAAGAACAACAACGACGACAAAATCAACAACGACGACGACAGCTACAACGAAAAGAACGACTACAACGAGAGGAAGAAAGACGACGACAACTATGAGAACAACAACGACGCCAACTACGCCAACGAGAAGAACGACGACAATGAGAAAAACATAAACGATAACAACGACGAGAGCAACAACAAAGAGAGCAACAATGACAAGAGCAACAACAAGAACAACGAGAACACCAACGAGAACAACGACGAGAACAACAACAAGAACAACAGCAACGAGGACAACAGCAACGAGGACAACAAGAATGACAACGAGAAGAACGACAACAAGAACAGCGACGACAACGAGAAGAACAACGACGACAACTACGACAACGAGAAGAACAACGACGACAGCTACAACGAGTAGAACAACAGCGACGACACCGCGAAGAACAACAACGAGAAGAACAACGACGACAACGAGAACGACGACAAAGAACAACGACGATAACTACAACGAGAAGAACAGCATTGACTACAACGAGAAGAAGAAAGACAACTGCGACAACGAGAAGAGCAACATCAACGACAAATACGAAAACGAAAAGAACAACTATGTCAACGAGAAGAAGAACTACGTCAACGAGAAGAACAATAACGACAACGAGAACAACGACGACAACGAGAAGAACAACGACAAATACAAAAATGAAAAGAACAACTATGACAACAAGAAGAACAACAACTACGTCAACGAGAAGAACAATAACACTACGACAACGAAAACGACACCGAGAACGACAACGAAAAGAACAACGACAATGACAACGAAAAAAAACGACGGCAACGAGAACAACGACGACGACAACTAGAAGAAGAACGACAACCAGAAGAACAACGACAACGAGAACAACAACGACGACAATTATGACAACGAGAAGAACAAGGACGACAACGAGAAGAACGACAACGAGAAGAACAACGACGACAGCGACGACAACGAGAAGAACAACTACGACAACGAGAAGAACAACAATGACGACAACGAGAAAAACAACGACAACGAGAAGAACAACGACAACGAGAAGAACAACGACAACGAGAAGAACAACGACAACGAGAAGAACAACGACAACGAGAAGAACAACGACAACGAGAAGAACAACGACAACGAGAAAAACAACGACAACGAGAAGAACAACGACAACGAGAAAAAACAACGACAACGAGAACAACGACAACCAGAAGAACAACGACAACGAGAAAAACAACGACAACGAGAAGAACAACGACAACGAGAAAAACGACAACCAGAAGAACAACGACAACGAGAAAAACGACAACCAGAAGAACAACGACAACGAGAAGAACAACGACAACCAGAAGAACAACGACAACGAGAAGAACAACGACAACCAGAAGAACAACGACAACGAGAAAAACGACAAAGAGAAAAACAACGACAACGAGAAAAACAACGACAACGAGAAAAACGACAACGAGAACAACGACAACGAGAAGAACAACGACAACGAGAATAACGACGACAACAAGAACAACAAAACCGACGACAACGAGAAGAAGAACGACAACGAGAAGAACAACAACGACGACAAGAAGAAAAACAACGAGAAAAGCAACAACAACGAGAAGAACTACGAAAACGAGAACAACAACGAGACGAACTACGACAACGAGAAGAACAACGACGACAACGAGAACAAGAACGACAACGAGAAGAACAACAACGAGAAGAAGAACAACGAGAACAACGACAACGAGAAGAACAACGACTTCAACGAGTAGAACAACGACGACGACAACGAGAAGAACAACGACGACGACAACGAGAAGAACAACGAGAACAACAAGGACGACAACGAGAACAACAAGGACGACAACGAGAACAACATGGACGACAAAGAGAACAAGGCCGACAACGATAACGACGACAACGAGAAGAACAACGATGACAACGAGAAGAACAACGAGGACAATTAGGACAACGAGAAGAACGACGGCAACGCGAAGAACAAAAGCATCGAGAACAACGAGAAGAACAACGACGATAAAATCAAGAACAACGACGACAGCTACAACGAAAAGAACGACTACAACGAGAGGAAGAAAGACGACGACAACTACGAGAATAACGACGCCAACTACGCCAACGAGAAGAACGACGACAATGAGAAAAACATCAACGATAACAACGACGAGAGCAACAACAAAGAGAGCAACAATGACAAGAGCAACAACAACAAGAACAACAACGAGAACACCAACGAGAACAACGACGAGAACAAACACAAGAACAACAGCAACGAGGACAACAAGAATGACAACGAGAACAACAACAAGAACAGCGACGACAACGAGAACAACGACAACTACAACGAGAAGAACAACAAGGATGACAGCTACAACGAGTAGAACAACAGCGACGACACCGTGAAGAACAACAACGAGAAGAACAACGACAACGAGAACGACGACAAAGAGAACGACGACAAAGAGAACAACAACGACGATAACTACAACGAGAAGAACATTGACTACAACGAGAAGAAGAAAGACAACTGCGACAACGAGAAGAGCAACATCAACGACAAATACGAAAACGAAAAGAACTATGACAACGAGAAGAACTACGTCAACGAGAAGAACAATAACGACAACGAGAAGAACGACGACAACGAGAAGAACAACGACAACGAAAAGAACAACGACGACAACGTGAAGAACAACGAGAACAACAACAACGACAACCAGAAGAAGAACAATGACGAGAACCAGAACAACGACGATAACGAGAACAACTATGACAACGAGAACAACTACGACGACAACGAGAAGAAGAACTACAACGAGAAGAACAACGACAACGAGAACAACGACAACGAGAACAACGACGACAACGAGAACATTAACGACAAAGAGAAGAACAACAACGACAACGAGAAGAACGACGACAACGAGAACAACGACGACAACGAGAAAAAAACAGTGACAACGACAAGAACTACAAGAACGAGAAGAACGACGACGACTTCAACGAGAAGAACGACTTCAACGAGAAGAACGACTTCAACGAGAAGAACGACGACGATAACGAGAAGAACAACGACAACGAGAAGAACAACAGCGATGACAACGAGAAGAACAACTAGGACGACGAGAAGAACGACGGCAACGCGAAGAACAACGACATCGAGAACAACAACAACGACGACAAGAAGAACAACGACGGCAACGCGAAGAACGACATCGAGAAGAACAACAACGACGACAAGAAGAAGAACAACGACGGCAACGCGAAGAATAACAACGACATCGAGAAGAACAACGACGACAAAATCGACAATAACGACGACAGCTACAACGAGAAGAACAACAACTACGCCAACGAGAAGAACAACGACGACGACAATGAGAAGAACAACGAGAAGAACGACGACAACGAGAAGAACTACGACAACGAGAACAACTACGACAGCGAGAAGAACAATAACAACAATGAGAAGGACAACGAGAACAACGACGACAACGAAAAGAACAACGACGACAACGAGAAAAAATAACCGCGACAACGAGAACAACAACGACGACAACGTAAAGAACGACGACGACGAGAACGACAACGACAAGAACAACACCAACGACAACGAGAAGAACAAAAACGGCGACAACGACGACAATGGAGAACAACGACGACGACACGAGAAGAACAACGACGACGAAGACAACGAGAAGAACAACGAAGACAACGAGAAGAACAACGAAGACAACGAGAAGAACAACGAAGACAACGAGAAGAACAACGAAGACAACGAGAAGAACAACAACAACGAGAACAACGAGAACAACAACGAGAAGAACAACGACGAGAACAACGACGAGAACAACGACGACAACTACGACGACAACTACAACAGTGAGAAGAACGACGACAACGAGAACAACGACGACAACGAGAACAACGACGACAACGAGAACAGCTATGACAACGAAAAGAGCAACAACGACAACTAGGGGAACAACGATGACAACGAGAAGAACAACAACAACGAGAAGAACGACGACGACAACGAGAAGAACGACGACAACGAGAAGAACGATGACAACGAGAAGAACAACGACGACAACGAAAAAAGAACAACGACGACAACGAGAAGAACAACGACAAACTACGACAACGAGAACAACCACGACAACTACAACGAGAACATCAACGACGACAACGAGAAGAACAAAGACATCTACGACAACGAGAACAACAACCACGACAACTACGACAACGAGAACAGCAACAACGACGACAACGAGAAGAACAAGGACGACGACAACGAGAAGAACAAGGACAACGACAACGAGAAGGACGACGACAACGAGAAGAACAAGGACGACGACAACGAGAAGAACAACAAGACGACGACAACGAGAAGAAGAACAAGACGACGACAACGAGAAGAAGAACAAGGACGACGACAACGAGAAGAAGAACAAGGACGACGACAACGAGAAGAACAGCGACGACGACAACGAGAAGAACGACAACGAGAAAAACGACAATGAGAAAACGAGGACGACAACGAGAACGACGAGGACAACGAGAACGACAACGAGGACAACGAGAACGACAACGAGGACAACGAGAACGACAACGAGAACGACAACGAGGACAACGAGAACGACAACGAGGACAACGAGAACGACATCGAGGACAACGAGAAACCAACGAGACAAAAAAGACTGAGAAACCAACGAGACCAAAATCCACAAGAATATCAATGAAAGCTAGATCGACCAGTAACAGCCCTTTCCCCTCCCAAAAATAAATGAATTTGAATACAATACAGTAAAGCATAAGAACAAGAAGACAGATCATTAACAATAACTACACACACAAAAAAGAAAAAACAACAGA
This sequence comes from Monoplex corrugatus, assembly GCA_030674185.1. NCBI lineage: Eukaryota > Metazoa > Mollusca > Gastropoda > Littorinimorpha > Ranellidae > Monoplex > Monoplex corrugatus. Next base: position 10,426 of record JAPXFY010000290.1, read on the forward strand.
AATGGTAAAGAACTACCACCAGCACAAACATGAAGACTAGCAAGGTGATCGGACAACAGGATGTGCATTGTTGTGGTCTCAGGTTTTGTTGTTGTTATATGTCTTTCTCTCCCGTATCGCTTGACACGCATGACAGCAAGAGTGCTCCGACGGGTTTGGTCGGTAGAGAATCCCAGGTTATCACTCCAGCGTCTATCCACCAGTTGCAGGTCTTTGTCGACCGTCTGGCGCCAGTACATTTTTGGTCTTCCCCTCCTTCGCTGTTCTCTGGGTTCTAGTTCAGGACTTGGTTGGCATATCTGGAAGATGGCAGTATAGCAGCATGGCCCAGCCAACTCAGTCGACGCTTGCAGATGATGATGGTAACTAGGATCTGTTTGCGTCTTGACCTTACTTAATCGTTGTCACTTACTTTCCATTTGATGCCCAAGATATTGCGTAGGTACCTACTCGAAGTCAAAGGATTCGAGGTTTTTGGGTTTTTTTTATTTATTCGGGCTTGTTTTCAAGTACCACATTTCACAATTATACAGTTGACAAAACGTTGGAGTTGTAGAATCGCAATTTTAGTTTGACAGAAATTTTCTTGCTTTTCCAGATATAGCTTGTTGACATCTGCAGTCGCTTCGCCCAAGTGACAGTTAAGCTCTATAACCATTCGGCGTTGTTTTTTCTATGTGTCTGGCAGGGGAATCGATACTCTTTGGGACACGGCTAATACCATGCTGGTGGTCCTGCTTTGCCCCTGTATCTTATCTTGGAGGTCTCATTGTGTGAACACAGTTCCAGTAACCTTTCTGTGTTACTATCAATTGCCTTCAGCTGACTCCGTTTTCCTGTCCAGGTATTGTTTTCGTTCAGATCTTGTAACAGAGGGAGGGAACCGGACGGGGGGGGGGGGGGAAGAACAGTGAGGGAACTCCAGATGGGGGTGAGAACAGAGGGAGGGAAATCGGGATGGGGGGTGGGTGGAGTGGGGTGCGGGAAAGAGAGGGAACTCAGGGGGATGGAAGAGGGAGGAACTCTGGATATGGGGAAACAGAGGGAGGGACTCTAGGTTGGGTGGGAGAGAACAGAGGGAGGGAACTCTGGATAGCTGGGGGAAACGGAGGGAGGGAATTCTGAGGAGGGGAAGGAATTCTGAGGAGGGGAAGGAAAAGAACTCCAGGTTTGGGAGGAAACAGAGCGAGGGAACTCCAGGGGGGGGGGGGGGGCGGAGGGACCGAGCGAGGGAATTCCAAGGGGTGGGGAATAGAGCGAAAGAACTCCAGGGGGTGGGGAACAGAGCGAGGGAACTCAGGAGGGAGGGGGTGCAGAGCGAGGGAACTGTGGATGGTGGGAGAGAGGGAACTGCGGTTTTTGTGGGAAAGTTTGAGGGAACTCTGGATGGGGGCAGAACGCAGGGAGGGAACTCCAGGTAGGAGGGAGAACAGAGGGAGGAAACTCCGTAGGGGGAAGAATAGAGGAACTCTGGAAGAGAGGGAGGGAACTACGGATGGGGGGGGAGAACAGAAACAGAGGGAGGGAATTCCGGATGGGGGGGGGTGGAGAAGAGACGGAAGGAACTCCAGACGGGTGGGGGAGGGGGGAGCACAGGAGGGAACACGGGGGTGGGGAACTCTGGATGGGGAGAACAGAGGGAGGAATTCCGGCGGGGGGGGGGGGGGGGAGGGGAGAACTGAGGGAGGGAACTTGTGAGAAAAGGGAGGGAACTCCCGGTTTGGGGGGGGGGGGGGGAAACGGAGGGAATTTCGGATGGGAGGGAGAACAGAGGGAGGGAACTCCGGAGGATAGGAGGGCGGGAGAAGAGAGGGAGGAAACTCGGGATGGGGGGAGGGGCGGGAGAACGGAGGGAACTCCGGACGCAGGGGTGGGGGTGATAGATGAGTGAGGGAACTTTGGATGAATGGGAGAAATGAGGGTAGGAGGGATGGGCATTTGGGTGGGGTGGGGGAAGCGAAGGCAAATCCTGGTAGGTTGGGAGAAATGGAGGGAGGGAACTCGGGGTGGGGTGAAAAGAGGGAGTGAACTCTGGATGGTAGGAGGACCAGCGGGAGGAATGTCCTAAGGCGGGAACAGAGGGAGGGAACACGTTAAGAGGGGAAACAGAGAGAGGGACTCAAGAGGGAGGGGCTCCAGACAGAGGGGACACCCGATGGGGGGGGGGGGGAACAGAGGGAGGGAACTCCACATGGGGAAAGAACAGAGGGAGGGAACTCCGGATGGGGGGAGAACAGACGGAGGAAACTCGGGGTGGAGAAACGAAGGGAGCGAACTCTGGAGAGGGGAGAAATGAAGGGGGGAACTCCGAAATGGGGAGAACAGAGGGAGGGAACTCAAATTGGGGTGAACAGAGGGAGCGAACTCTGGAAGAGGGGGGGTAAAGAACAGAGGGAGGGAACTCCAGATGGAAGAATCGGGAACAGAAGGAGAGAACTCCAGGGGGAGGTGCAGGGAAGATGGGGAGGGGCTCCAGAGGGGTCAGAACAAGAGGGAGGGAACTCAACTCCAGAGGGGAACAGAGGGAGGACACTTAGATAGGGGGGGGGGGGAGACAACGGGAGGGAACTCTAGGTTTGAGGGGAAACAGAGGGCGGGAACTCAGGAGGGGGGAGTGAGGAAATCCAGAGGGGGGGGGGGGGGCACACAGGAAAGGAATTCCAGGTGCGGGGTGGGGAGCGGGGACAGAGGGAGGGAACTCCTGGTGAGGAAAAAACAGAGGGAGGGAACTCTGGGTGGGGAGGGGGGAAGAGATGGAGGGAACTCTGGTTGGGAGGAGCAGATTGAGGAAACTCCGGGGGAGGGGGGGGGCGTAACAGAGGGCAGGAACTCCAGGTTGGGGAAATACAGGCAGGGAACTCCAAGGGTGTAACAGACGAAGGGAATTTTGGATGGGGGAACACTGGAAGGGAACTCTGGGGGAGGGAGGGAGGTGGAGGTTTGGAGAACAGTGGAAGGAAACTCTAGGGGGGTAGAACAGAGGGATTGAACTCGAGGGAGTGTAGAACAGAGGGAGGGAACTCTAGGGGGTAGAAGAGGGAGGGAACTCCAGGGGGGTAGAACAGAGGGAGGGAACTCCATGGGGGTAGAACAGAGGGAGGGAACTCCAGGGGGGTAGAACAGAGGGAGGGAACTACATAGGGGTAGAACAGAGGGAGGGAACTACATAGGGGTAGAACAGAGGGAGGGAACTACATAGGGGTAGAACAGAGGGAGGGAACTCCATGGGGTAGAACAGCGGGAGGAACTCCAAGGGGCAGAACAGAGGGAAGGAACATACATAGATATATACATATAGATGTATACATATATACTCCTAATCATAATTTAAGGGCCACTTCTTCCTTCCTCTCTAATTTTAAGTTGAAATAATTGACAATGTTTAGAATTGATTCTATGTTTTATTTCATCATTTCCACACCTGTTTTTGAAAAAGAAATTAGCACAATGACCCATTAGTGAACAGCACATGCATTTTAAAGGAACATCCCCCCCTTTTCAAAAAACAGAAAGTGTCAGATTTGGCCAATCTGTTTTCAATATCGCGTGTGTCCGCCCCGAGCCTGGATGCATGCTTCACAGCGCCGATGCATCGACCCCACAAGGGTACGGAGTGTGTCCTGAGGGATGGCCGCCCACTCGATCTGCAGGATGTCGACCAGCCTGGCCAGGGTGCCCGGTGGGGGGTGGTTGTCCCTGATGCGCCTCCCGAGCACATCCCAGAGGTGTTCAATTGGGTTCAGGTCAGGTGAGCACGCTGGCCAGGCCATACGGACGACTTCATGCTGCTCCAGGAAGTCGGTCACAAGGCGTGCTCGATGCGCAGGTGCATTGTCGTCCTGGAAGATGGCGCCTTGACCAAGGTCCACAAGCGCAGGCAGTGCCACCGCCGCCAGAACCTCGTCCCGGTACCGGACCCCGTTCAGGATGCCGTCAATGGGGAGCAGGGGGGTCCGGGTACCACGGCTCATGACACCCCACACCATCACCGACCCGCCGCCGTACCGGTTATGCTCTTGGACAGTGGCGTCAGCGAACCTCTCCCCTTGACGTCGCCACACCCGAGCCCGGCCATCGTTAAAGGTCAGGGTGAACCTGGACTCATCCGAAAACAAGACCCGGGCCCACTGTTGCCTTGTCCAGGTCACGTGCTCCATGGCCCAGGTCATGCGGCGCACTCTGTTGACCGGTGACAGCACGGGTCGGACGGCCGGTCTCCGTGACCTCAAGTTTGCCTCATGTAGCCGTCTTCTCACTGTGCTGCAGCTGATGTTAGCACCTGTTGCGTCCCTCAGCTGACCCCTCAAGGTCACCGCAGTGGATGCCCTGAGGGATGGCCGCCCACTCGATCTCAGGATGCGAAAGCCTGGCCAGGGGCCCGGGGGGGGTGGGTTTTTCCCCCCGATGCGCCTCCCGACAAAATCCCAGAGGTGTTCAAAATTTGGGGTTTAGGTCAGGTGAGCACCTGGCCAGGCCATACGGACACTTCATGCTGCTCCAGGGAAATCCCGGTCACAAGGCCGTGCTCGAAAGCGCAGGTGCATTTTCGTCCTGGGGAAAATGGCGCCTTGACCAAGGTCCACAAGCGCAGGCAGTGCCACCGGGCCCCCAGGGGAAACCCCGTCCCGGTACCGGACCCCGTTCAGGGTGGCCCGGGCAATGGGGGGCAGGGGGGGTTTCCGGGTAAACCAAAGGCTCATGACCCCCACACCATCACCGACCCGCCGCCGTTTCCTTTTTTCTCTTGGAAGTGGCTTTAGCGAACCTCTCCCCTTTTACGTTTTGCCAACCCGGGGGGCCCAAAAAAAGGGGGGGGGAAAAAAATTTTTTAAAAAAAAGGGGGGGAAAACCAATAAAAATTTTTTAAAAAAATTTTTTTTTGGGGTTTTTGTTTTAATTCCCAAAAAATTTTGGGGAAACCCCCCCCTTTTTTTTTTTTTTTCACTTTCAAAAAGGGTTTTTTTTGAATTTTTTTGGGGGGGGGGGGGGGGGGGGGTTTTTTTTTTTTCGGGGGGTTTTTTGGGGTTTTTTTTTTAAAAAAATTTTTAAAAAACCCCCCTTTTAAATTTTGGGGGTTTTTTTGGGTATTATCGGGGGGGTTTTTTTTTTTTTTTTTTTTTGGGGGCCCCCCGGGGGGGGTTTTTAAAAAAAAAAAAGGGGGGGGGGGCCCCCCGGGGGGGGGAAAAAAAATTTTTTTTTTTTGGGGGGGGAAAAAGGGGGGGGTTTTGGGGGGGGGAAAAAACTAAAAAAAAAAAAATTTTTCCCAAAAAAATTTTTGGGGGGGGAAAAAGGGGGGGGAAGGGGGTTTTTTTTTTTTTTGGTTTTTTTGGTTTTTTGGGGGTTTTTTTTTTTTTTAAAAGGGGTTTTTTTTGGGGGGGGTTTTTTTTTTTGGGCCCGGGGGGGGGGGGGGGGGTTTTTTTTTAATTTTGGGGGGGGGGTTTTTTTTTTGGTTTTTTTTGGGTTTTTAAAAATTTTTTTTTTGGGGGTTTTTTTTTTTTTTTTTTTTTTTAAAAAAAATTTGGGGAAAAAAAAAATTTTTAAAAATTTTTTGGGGGGGTTTTTTGGGGGCCCCCTTTTTTTTTTTTTTTTGGGGGGGAAAGGGGGTTTTTTTTTTTTGGGGGGGGGTTTTTTTTCCCCCCCCCCCCCCCTTTTTTTTTTTTTTTTTTCCCCCCCCCCCCCCCCCGGGGGGGGGTTTTTTTTGGGGGGGGGGTTTTTTTTTTTTGGGGGGTTTTGGGGGGGGGGCCCCCAAAAATTTTTTGGGGTTCCTTTTTTTGTTTTTTTTTTTTTTTTTTTGGGGGAAAAATTTTTTTTTTTTTTGGGCCCCGGGTTTTTTTTTTTCCCCCCGGTTTTTTTTTTGGGGGGGGGGGGGGGGGGGGGGGGGGGCCCCCCCCCCCCCCTTTTTTTTGGGGTTTTTTGGGGGTTTTAAGGGGGGGGGTTTTTTGGGGGGGGGGGTTTGGGGTTTTTTTTAAATTTTTTTTTTTTTTTTGGGGGGGGTTTTTGGGGGGCCCCCCCCCCCCTTTTTTTTTTTTGGCCCCCGGGGTTTTTTTTTTTTGGGGGGGGGGGGGTTTTTTTTTTTGGGGGTTGTTTTCCCCCTTTTTTCCCCCCCCCCCGGGTTTAAACCCCCCGGGCTTTTCTTTTTTTTTTGGGGGGGGTTTTTTTTTTTCCCCCCCTTTTTTTTTCCCCCCCCCCCCCTTTTTTTTTTGGGGGGGGGGGGGTTTTTTTTTTTTTTTTTTGGGAAGGGGGGGGTTTTGGGTTTTTTTCCCCCCTTTTTAAAAATTTTTAAACCGGGGGGTTTTTTTTCCCCCCTTTGGGGGGGGGTTTTTTTAATTTTTTTTTTTTTTTTTTTTTTTTTTTTTTTTTTTGGGTTTGGGGTTTGGGGGGGGGGGGGGGGGGAAAATTTTTTTTTGGGGGGGGGTTTTAAATTTTTGGGCCCCCCCGGGTTAATTAATTTTTTTCCCCCCCCCCCCCCTTTTTCCCCCCCGGGGAAAAAAGGGGGGGGGTTTTTTTTTTGGGGGGGGGTTTTTTTTTTTTTTTGGGGGGTTTTTGGGGTTTTTTTTTTTTTTTTAATTTTGGGGGGGGGTTCCTTTTGGATTGTTTTTTTTTTTTTTTTTTTTGGGGGGGGTTTTTTTTGGGGGGGGTTTTTTTTTTTGGGGGGGGGGGCGGGGGGGGGGGGGGGGGTTTTTTTTTTAAGGGTAAGGAAAGAAGGGGTTTTGGGGGGGGTTTGGGGGGGGGTTTTGGGGCCCCCGGGGCCCCCCCCCCCGGGGGGAATTTTTTTTTTTCCCATTTTTTGGGGGTTTTTGGGGGTTTTTTTTGGGGGGGGGTTTTTTTTCCCCGGGGGGTTTTTTGGTTCGGGATTTTTTTTGGGTTTTTTTTTTTTTTCCCCCCCCCCCCCTTTTTTTCCCCCTTTGGGGCCCCCCCTTTTTTTTTTTTTTTTTTAAAAATTTTTTTGGGGGGTTTTCCCCCAAAAAAAACCCCAAAGGGTTTTTTTTTTTTTTGGGTTTTTTAAAATTTTTTTGGGGGTTTTTTTTTTTTTTTTGGGGGGTTTTTTGGGGGTTTGGGGTTTTTTAAAAAAAATTTTTTGGGAAGGGGGGGGGGAAAGGGGGGGTTTTTTTTTTTTGGGGCCTTTTTTTTTTTGGGGGGGTTTTAAACCCCCCAGGGAAAAAAAAAAAAAAAAAAATTTTTTTTTTAAAAAAAAATTTTAAAAAAAAGGGGGGAAAAAAAAAAATTTTTTTTCCCCCCCCCCCCCCCCCCCCCCCCCCCCCCCCCCCCCCCAAACCCCCCCCCCCCCCGGGGGGTTTGGGTTTTTGGGTTTTGGGGGGGCCCCCCTTTCCGGGGGGGGGGGGCCCAAAAAAAAAAAAATTTTTTTTTAAAAATTTAGGGGGGGGGCCCCCTTTTTCTCCTTTTTTTAAAAATTTTGGGGGGGCCCCCCCCTTTTTTTTTTTCTTTTTTTTTAATTTTTTTTTCCCCCAAAAAACCCCCAAGTTTTTTTTTCCCCCCCCCCCCCCCCTTTTTCCCCCCCCCCCCCCCCCCCCCCCCCCCCCCCCCCCCTTTTTTCCCCCCCCCCCCCCCCCCCCCCCCCCTTTTTTTTTTTTTTTTAAACCCCCCCTTTTCCCAAAAAAAAAACCCCCCCCCCCCCCCCCCCCCCCCAAAAAAAAAAACCCCCCCCCCCCCCCCCCCCCCCCCCCCCCCGGGGTTTTTTCCCCCCCCCCCCCCCCCCCCCCCCCCCCCCCCCTTTTTGAAAAAAGGGGGAAAAAAAATTTTTTTTGGGGGGGGGGCCCCAAAAAAAAAAAAACCCCCCAAAGGGGGCCCTCTTTTTTCCCCCCCCCTTTTTTTTTTAAAAAAATTTCGGGGTTTTTTTAAAAAATTTAAAAAAAAATTTTTTTAAAAAATTTTTTTTTTGGGGTTTTTTTTTTTTGGGGAAAAAAAAAATTTTTTTTCCCCCCTTTTTTTTTTTTTAAATTTTAACCTTTTTTTTTTTAAAAAAACCCCCTTTTTTTTTTCCCCCCCTTTTTTCCCCCCCCCCCCTCCCCCCCCTTTTTTCCCCCCCCCCTTTTTTTCCCCGGGGGCCCCCCCTTTTTTTTTTTTTAAAAAAAAAAAAAAAATTTTTCCCTTTTTTTTTTTTTTTTTTTAAATTTTTTTTTTTTTAAAAAAACCCCCAAAGGCCCCAAAAAATTTTTTTTCCCCCAAAAAAAAAAAATTTTTTTTTTTTTCCCCCTTCCCCCCCCCTTTTTCCCCCTTTTTTCCCCTTTTTCCCCCCCCCCTTTTTTTTTTTTTTTTTTTCCCTTTTTGGTTTTTTAAAATTTTTTTTTTTCCCCTCCCTTTTCCCCCCCCCCCCCCTCTTTTCCCCCTCCCCCCCCCTTCCCTCTCCTCTTTTTTTTTTTCCCCCCCCCCCCCCCTCTCCCCCCCCCCCCCCCTTTTTTTTCTCTCTTTTTCCCCTTTTTTTTCCCCCCCTTTTTTTTTCCCTTCTCCCCCCCCTTTTTCTCTCCCCCCCCCCCCCCCCCCCCTTTTCCCCCCCCCCCCCCCTCCCCCCCCCCCTCCCCCCCCCCCCCCCCCCCCCCCCCCCCGGGCCCCCCCCCCCCCCCCCCCCCCCCCCAAAACCCCCCCCCCCCCCCCCCTCCCCCCCCCTTTTCCCCCTTTTTTCCCCCTCCCCCCCCCCCCCCCCCCAAATTTTCTTTTTTTTTTTTTTTCCCCCCCCCCCCCCCCCTTTTTTTTTTCCCCCCCCCCCCCCCCCCAAAACCACACCCCAAAAAAAACCCCCGGAACCCAAACCCCCCGGGAAAAAAAAAATTTTTTCCCCCCCCCCCCAAAAAAACAAACCCCAAAACTAAAAAAAAACACAAAAAAAAAACCCCCCCAAAAAAACCCCAAAAAAAAAAAAAAAACCCCCAAAAAAAATTTTGGTTTTCTTTTTTTAAAAAAAACAAAAAAACCCCCCCAAAAAAAAAAAAAAGGGCTTTTTTTTTTTTAAAATTTTTTAAAAATTTTTTTTGGGGAAAAGGGGAAGGGGGAAAAAAAAAAAAAAAAAAACGGAAAAATTTTTTAAAATTTTTTTCCCTTTTTTTAAAATTTAAAAATTAAAAAAAAAAATTTTTGGGTTTTTTTAAAAAAAAATTTTTTAAAAAAAAAAAAATTTTGGGGAAATTTTTTTTTTTTTTTTTTTTTTAATTTTTAAAAAAAATTTTTTTTTTTTTGGGGAAAAAATTTTTAAAAAAATTTTTTGGGGGTTTTTTTTAAAGAAAATAGCCAAAAAATTTTTAAAGGATAGTTTTAAAGATGGGGGGGGAAAAAAAAAAAAAAATAAAAAAAAATTTTTAAAAAAAAAAAATTTTTTTTTAAAAAAAAAAAAAAAAAAAAAAATAAATAGTTAAAAAAAATTTTCAAATTTTTTTTTTTAAAAGATAGAAAAAAGATAGATGGGGGGGAAAAAAAAAAAAAATTTTTTTTTGGGGGGGGTTTGAAGATAGATGAAAATTAATAGATAGTTTTGGATGATAGAAAATTTTTTTAAAAAAAAAAAAAAAAAAAATTTTTGATAATAGATAGAAATTTAAAAAAAAAAAAAAACCCCAAAAAAATAGATAGTAGAAAGGAAAAAAAAAAGATGAGGATAGATAGTTTAAAAGTTAAAAATTTAAAATTTTTAAAAAAAAAGGAAATGGGGGAAAAAAGGGGTTTAATGGTTTTTAAAAAAAAGTAAAAATTTTTAAAAAAAGGAAAAACCCAAAAAGGGGGGGGAAAAAAAAACCCTTTTTTGGGGGGGGGGTTTTTTTAAACCCCCCTTTTTGAAAAAAAAAAATTTTTTTTTTCCCCTGGGGGGTTGGAAAAAATTTTGGGTTTTTGGGGGTTTTTTGGGGGGGGGAAAAAAAAAAGGGGGGGGGGGGTTTTTTTTTTTCCCAAAAAAACCCCCCAAAAAAAATTTTTTTTAAGGGGCCTTTTTTTTTTTAAGGGAAAAACCCCCCCCCTTTTTTTTTTTTTTTGTTTTTTTTTTTTTTTTGGGGGGGGGGAAAAAGGTTTTTTTTGGGGGGGGTTAAAAAAGCCTTTTTTTTTTTTGGGGGGGGGGGCCCGGTGGGGGTTTTTCTTTTTGGGGGGCCCCCCCCCTTTCCCCCTTTTTTTGTTTGGGGGCCCTTTTTTTTTTTGGGGGGGGTTGGGGGGGGGGGGGGGTTTTTTGGGGGGGTGTTGGGGGGTTTTTTTTAAATTTTTTTGGGGGTGTGTTTTTGGGGCCCCCCCCTTTTTGGGGGGAAAAAGGGGCCCCCGGGGGGGGGGTTTTTTTTTTTTTTTTTTTGGGGGGGAAAAATTTTTTGTGGGGGGGCCCCTTTTTTTTTTTTTTTCCCCCCCCCCAAAAAAACCCCCCCGGGGCCCCCCCCCCCCCCCCCCCCCCCCCCGGGGGGTTTGTGTTTTTGGGGTGTGTGTTGTTTTTTTTGGTTTTTTGGGGGTGTGTGTGTGTTTTTTTGTGTTTTTTTTTTTTTTTCCCCCTTTTTTTTTTTTTTTTGGGGGGGGTTTTTTTGTGTTGTGTGGGGTGTGTGGGGGGGGGAAGTTTTTTTGGTTTGGGTGTGTTTTTTTTTGGGGTTTTTTTCCCCGTTTTGGGTTTTTTTTTTTGGGGTTTTTTTTTTTCCCGGGTTTTTTTTAAAATTTTTTTTTTTTTCCCCCCCTTTTTTTTGGGTTTTTTTTTAAGGGGTTTTTTAAAAAGTTTTTTTTTTTTTTTGGGGGGGGTTTTTTAAAAAAAACCCCCCAAAAAAAAAAAAAAACCCCCCAAAAAAAAAAAACCCCCAATTTTAAAAAAAAAAACCCAAAGGTTTTTTTTACTTTTTCCTTTTTTTTTTTTAAAAAATTTTTTTAAAAAAATTTTTTTTTTTTTTGGTTAAAAAGGGGGCCTTTGGTTTTTTTTTTAAAAAAATTTTTTTTTTTTTGGGGTTTTTTTTTTTTAGTTTTTGTTTTTTTTTTTTTTTTAAAAAATTTTTTTTAAATTCCCCTTTAAAATTTTGGGGGGTTTTTTGGGGGGAAAAATTTTTTTTTTTTTTTTCCTTTTTTTTTTTTTTTTTGGAAAAAATTTTTTTTTGGGGGTTTTTTTTTTAAAAAAGGGGGGGAACTTTAAAAAAAAAAAAAAAAACCCCCCAAACCCTTGGGCAAAAGAAAATTAAAAATTTTTTAAATGGGGGGGGGTTTTTAAACCGGCCCCCGGTTGGGTTTCCCACCAAAAAAAAACCCCCCCCAAAATTTTTTTCCCCAAAACCGGGAAAAATTTCCTGAAAAATTTAAACCCCCTTTTTTTTTTTTTCCCCCCCCGGGAAACCCACCCCGGGTTTTTAATTTTTTTTTTTTTTTTTGGGGGGGGGGGGGTTTTTTTAAAAAAAAAAAAAAAGGGGGGGGGGGGGGGGGGGGGGCCCGGGGGGGGGCCCCCCCCAAAAAAATTTTTTTTTCCAAATTTCCCCCCCAAAAAATTTTTTAATTTCAAAAATTTTTTTTTTTTTTAAAAAAATTTTTTTTTTGGGGAAAAAAAAAAAAAAAATAAAAAAAATTTTTTAAAAATTTTCCCCCGGGGGGAACCCCCCGGAAAAAAACCCCAATTTTTAAAAGGTTTTTTTTAAAAAGGGGGGAAAAAGGTTTTTTCCCCCGTTTGGTTTGGGGGGGGTTTTTTTTTTGGGGTTTAATTGGTGTGGGGGGAAACACAAAAACCCCCCCAAAAAAAAAAAAAACCCCCCAAACCCCCCCCAAAAAAAAAAAACCACACAACAAAAACCCACAAAAAAAAAAACCCCCAAAAAAAAATTCAAAACCCCCAAACCCCCCCCCCCCAAAACCCCCCCCCCCCCCCCCCAAAAAAACCCCAACCCCAAAAAAAATTTTCCCCCGGGGAAAAAAACCCCCCCCCCAAAAATTTTGGTTTCCCCAAAAATTAAAATTAAAAAAAAATTTTTTCCCAAAATTTTTAAAAAAAAAAAAAAAAAAAATTTTTAAAATTAATTTTTAAAAAAAATTTTTAAATTTGGGAAAAAAAAAAAAAAAACCAAAAAAAAAAAAAAAAAAAACCCCCTTAAATTTAAAAAATTAAATTAAAAAAAAATTTTTCCAAAACCC
>JAPXFY010000290.1:32500-37500 GCA_030674185.1 Monoplex corrugatus
GTATATAGGCATGCATTTATTTATTTGTTTGTTTGTTTATTTATTTATTATTTATTTATTTATTTATTATTTACTTATTTGTTTGTTTATTTATTTTACTTATAATTTATTCATTTGTTCATTTATTCATTTCTTTATTTCTTTATTTATTCATTCATTTGTTTATCTTTTAATTAAATAATTAATCAATCAATTAATCATTCATTTATTTTATTTATTTATTTATTCATTATATTTCTATCTATTTATCTATCTGTTTATTTGTTTGTTTATTCATCTATTTATTTATCTATTTATTAGCAAAATGTTGTGCATTCATTCTTTGTTGTCTTGTGCATACGCTTGACAAGGTCCAGATGGCCAAACCTTTGCGCCTGTCTGGTTTCTTTTTTTTAATTTTTTTTTTATCAAATATGCGTTCTGAGCACGTTCTTGCGTTCCTCTGGTTATGGGTCTTCTTCCCCTTTCCTCCCCTCAAACTCATCATGGTGGGATCACCATATTCGTAATGCAGGAATTGTAGGTTCGACCCTAGGTCGGGCCAATTTTTTTTTTTTTTTTAATTTTTTTTAGTGGGTCATTATCTCAATTAAGTAAGGCGCCTTACTGTTAAGACAGTGACTTACGTTCTTAGGTTCGATCCTTGGGTTGATCAGAGTTTAAGTGCGCATCGTTTTTAACCAGTCGCCATGGTGAAGTGGTTAGCGAAAACGGACGAACGACTAGAAGGTTGTGGGTTCGAAGATAAGAGCTGGATGAGTTTGAAAAATCTCACAATATTTTTTTTAGGACTAATAGAGGTTTAAACCCAGAACCTCCCGGTCAGTGGTCTGTTGCACTAAACACTTGGCCAGGCTGTCTTGCCAAGGGTAGCTTTTTTTAAAAATATTTTTTAAAGTCTTTAGCAGTGTTCGGCGAACATATTCGAACTATGGAGTAGTGAAAAGTCAACAAACAGTGGCTTGAAAACAGATTGTGTATGATGAATTTAGGGTTTGGAATATGTTTAACCCTTTGTCTCCTGCACCCTATACACCAGCTGCAAAAAAACTTAACCTTTTGACGCCCTCACCCTTTGCACCAGCTTCCTGCAGGAAACTGGTGGAAAGGGTGAGGGAGTCAAAGAGTTAAGTTTTTGCATTGCTAGCATTGATTGACAATGCTGGATACTGGTGGTCAAGGTACAGGAGTCAAAGGTTTGAGAGGGATTTATTGCGCTCGGACAGTTTGATAACAACAGGCTTTACCGGGCCCCCCATTGGGTTGCCGGGGGCTCTTACAGTATTATTATTATTATTATTATGAACATTTAGTACGCCTAATCAAATTAATGCCCTAGGCGTTTACAATGGCAAAACATATAACCAGAATCACAAGCACACACACACACGCCCACAGAAGCACCCACACACACACAAACACACACACACACACACAAACACACACACAGCATGACATGCAAATACAATGACACATTGACACTAAGACACTATAATGTCACCATTACATTACATGGGGGGAAGGCGGCAGAGATTACCAGTTTTGGGAAACAGGTGAGTTTTGAGGGAGCGTTTGAATGTGGACAGAGAGGGTGAGTATCTAAGAGAGCGAGGTAACTGATTCCAGATGGTTGGAGCTTGATAGGAAAAAGAACGCTGCCCAAACCTTTTAGTGCGGACTATGGGGATACTATAGAGACGGGTATCAGATGAGGACCGCAAAGCTCGAGATGGCGTGTAGAGATGTAACAGATGGGTGAGATACTCAGTATAAATAGTATCCCCACCTTCTGGAAATTCTGTGCTAGAAATTTCCTCTTTTCTGTCACTCTCTTTGTTTCTGCCTTGTTGCCTTGCTTTCTGTCATTTCTACTTATTTTCTGCCTTAATGGTCCATTCACCTGTATTTTTTCGATAAAGTCTTACGTATTTTTTCCTCGGATCAATAATTGAGTACATGTATTGAGTGCATTTTTGGCTCTAAGGAGGTAAGATATGCGGAAGCAATTTTAGGTAATTCATGCCTGTTTTTATATATGTTTTGGTGTCCTATCTATACTCATATTTGTAGTCAGGTGTGTTTTTTAAATTTCCTCTGTGCGATAAATCGGACGGAATGGTCCTACGCCGGGGCATGTCCTTAGATTATGTGCGCGAATGCATTAATATGTGTACTTAATTTCTTTTCTTTTCTTTTTTTTTTCCTGTTGAAGTTTTGTGTTTTGAAGCGGTTATAGCCCTGATATGGCTCTGCGCAGTCAGCTGGGCTTTAAACAACAATAAAAGAAAGAAAGAAAGAAAAGGCTCTACCGGATAACGGCTTGGGTCAGGGGTCACACGCCCTACACCCCTCCTGTCTTCCCCCATCCCAGCCTGCATGTGCTTCGTGCCCTGGAAATTTGGTCGTTGTTGGCCATTGCTTTCGTGAATGATTGGAGTGCGCGCTTTGGTTTGATTCTTGAATCAAGATTTGGCGTCTTATAAATATCATTATCAATATTATTATTATTGTTATTGTTGTTATTATCATTTTTATCATTATTATTATCATTGTTATTATTATTATTCATTACTATTATCATTATTATTATTATCATCATCATCATCATCATCATCATCATCATCATCATCATCATCATCATCATCATTATCATTATTATTGTTATTGTCATTAGTAGTAGTAGTAATATTATTATTATTATCATACATGTATACTCTACCCAGATCTGTCAGCAATAATTTTTTTATTTAGCGGCCTCTTTGAAGTTGGGCAAAACCATATGTGCTGCCCGGGTCTTGAAATGAGAAGGTGGAGTAGGTTGAGAAGGGACCTACGAAACAGAAGGTGGAGTAGGTTCAGAAGGGACCTATGAAACAGAAGGTGGAGTAGGTTGAGAAGGGACCAATGAAACAGAAGGGGGAGTAGGTTGAGAAGGGACCAATGAAACAAAAGGGGGAGTAGGTTGAGAAGGGACCTTAGAAAAAGAAGGTGGAGTAGGTTGAGAATGGACCTATGAAACAGAAGGTGGAGTAGGTTGAGAATGGACCTATGAAACAGAAGGTGGAGTAGGTTGAGAAGGGACCAATGAAACAGAAGGAGAAGTAGGTTGAGAAGGGACCTTAGAAACAGAAGGTGGAGTAGGTTGAGAAGGGGCCTTAGAAACAGAAGGAGAAGTAGGTTGAGAAGGGACCTTAGAAACAGAAGGAGAAGTAGGTTGAGAATGGACCTACGAAACAGAAGCTGGAGTAGGTTGAGAAGGGGCCTTAGAAACAGAAGGTGGAGTAGGTTGAGAAGGGGCCTTAGAAACAGAAGCTGGAGTAGGTTGAGAAGGGGCCTTAGAAACAGAAGGTGGAGTAGGTTGAGAAGGGGCCTTAGAAACAGAAGAGGGAGTAGGTTGAGAAGGGACCTTTGAAACAGAAGAGGGAGTAGGTTGAGAAGGGACCTTAGAAAAAGAAGAGGGAGTAGGTTGAGAAGGGACCTTAGAAACAGAAGAGGGAGTAGGTTGAGAAGGGACCTTAGAAACAGAAGAGGGAGTAGGTTGAGAATGGACCTACGAAACAGAAGGTGGAGTAGGTTGAGAATGGACCTACGAAACAGAAGGTGGAGTAGGTTGAGAAGGGGCCTTAGAAACAGAAGGTGGAGTAGGTTGAGAAGGGACCTTAGAAACAGAAAAGGGAGTAGGTTGAGAAGGGACTTATGAAACAGAAGGTGGAGTAGGTTGAGAATGGACCTACGAAACAGAAGCTGGAGTAGGTTGAGAAGGGGCCTTAGAAACAGAAGGTGGAGTAGGTTGAGAAGGGACCTTAGAAACAGAAGGGGGAGTAGGTTGAGAAGGGACCTATGAAACAGAAGGTGGAGTAGGTTGAGAATGGACCTACGAAACAGAAGGTGGAGTAGGTTGAGAAGGGGCCTTAGAAACAGAAGGTGGAATAGGTTGAGAAGTGACCTATGAAACAGAAGGTGGAGTAGGTTGAGAAGGGACCAATGAAACAGAAGGTGGAGTAGGTTGAGAAGGGACCAATGAAACAGAAGGGGGGTAGGTGGAGAAGGGACCAATGAAACAGAAGGGGGAGTAGGTGGAGAAGGGACCAATGAAACAGAAGGGGGAGTAGGTTGAGAAGGGACCAATGAAACAGAAGGGGGAGTAAGTGGAGAAGGGACCAATGAAACAGAAGGGGGAGTAGGTGGAGAAGGGACCTATGAAACAGAAGGGGGAGTAGGTTGAGAAGGGACTATGAAACAGAAGGTGGAGTAGGTTGAGAAGGGACCTATGAAACAGAAGGTGGAGTAGGTTGAGAAGGGACCAATGAAACAGAAGGGGGAGTAGGTAGAGAAGGGACCAATGAAACAGAAGATGGAGTAGGTGGAGAAGGGACCTATGAAACAGAAGGGGGAGTAGGTGGAGAAGGGACCAATGAAACAGAAGGTGGAGTAGGTTGAGAAGCGACCAATGAAACAGAAGGTGGAGTAGGTGGAGAAGGGACCTGTGACATAGAAGGCAGAAAATGGACGTTAGAAACAGAAGGTGGAGTAGGTTGAGAAGGGACCAATGAAACAGAAGGGGGAGTAGGTAGAGAAGGGACCAATGAAACAGAAGATGGAGTAGGTGGAGAAGGGACCTATGAAACAGAAGGGGGAGTAGGTGGAGAAGGGACCAATGAAACAGAAGGTGGAGTAGGTTGAGAAGCGACCAATGAAACAGAAGGTGGAGTAGGTGGAGAAGGGACCTGTGACATAGAAGGCAGAAAATGGACGTTAGAAACAGAAGGTGGAGTAGGTTTAGAAGGGATCTCTGAAAACTGAGCTGACATTACTACAGTGACGGAAACATAAAGATGGGCAGCGAACAAGTTAGTTTTTAAATGTTGAGGGTTGGGACTGAACTCGAGATATCAGTTCTTGAGTCCACGGCTCTATGGAAAGAACGAACCAGCCTGTGTGATGAATGAAAAAGGTTATTTCCAATGTAGCTGCATGAATTGAGACGGGGTATGTTATAC
>JAPXFY010000290.1:42500-55000 GCA_030674185.1 Monoplex corrugatus
ACTATATCACCAATAAGAAATAAAGTAAGCGTACACAATTTTGTCATTTTCAGTGGTGATTAGGGTCGGTCTGGCGAGGGCCAAAGATTGGATGACTTTGGTTTGATGTAGAAGTTTTAAACACAAGATAGTTGAAATGTATGGTTTATGTTACACCTGTCATACTTTATAACTGGATGTAACTGGGGTTTTCTGTTGTTGTTGTTGTTGTTGTTGTTTTTATCTGAACTTACAATTTCCTACTAAATGCCATTTTTGTCTGACCTTCATTCATTTTTAATAGAGTGTGTATCTGAATGACTCCACTATACGAGAAAAACAAATACGAATCAAAGGAATAGACTTTCTGTGTGAGCTTTAACAAAGATATTTAACTGTAATGAAATCTAATTTTTTTCTTCAACATATACTTATCCATCTGCATTTGTTTGCCCGCAGCAGACGGGGAGAATAACATCAACGCATAAAAAATAGTTTCTACAGTTTTCTGCCATCTACAGAAGCTGAACCTTAACATGTTTACAGAAAAGTATTGACAGAAACGTTAAGTAATGATGCCCGAAACATTGTTTCTTGCATAAGTATCGAAATTCACTTTCTTAATTACTGGCACCAAAAATGTAGTGTTTGGTACAAAAAGTGAGATTATCAGAAAGGCTTGATCATCTAGTTTCTCTTTTTTTTTTCTTTTTTTTTTTTGCCTCCCTCAAAAAAAGGGAGGAAGTATTTCATATCGATCACAAACAGGGTTGGGGGTGTATGTTTGTGTGAACGCGCGTGCTCGCATTTGTGGTATGTCTGTCTGTCGGTCTGTTCCATTGTTTGTCGCTCTGCCTGCCTGTTTTTCCATCCGTCTTTTTGTGTGTCTCGCTGTCTGTGTCTGTTAACAAAATATGTGTATGATAGCTCAGATCTGACAGCTATTTGTAGAATATTTGTCATCAAATGAATCCAAGTTCGGCCTTTTGGAAGTCGTCAATGAGGCCTAGCTGGCTCAGGGGTACGACCTTGCCGTCGTATATGCTGAGAAGAGTGGCAGAATGGTTTAGACGTTCGCCTGCCAATAACTAAACTCGTGGTTCCAGGGTTCGTTCCCCGTAGAGGCCTCGACTTTTCTCCTCAGTTTGACCAGAAAATCGAACTGAACGTCTAGTCCTTCGAAAGGGGACTAAAAACGAGTCGGACCCGTGTGCCGTCTGGCTGCGCACGTTAAAGATCCCACAGCAGTTGAAAACCGTGACGAGCAGGACATTGCCTGACTGCCTCGGTATGAAACACTAGAGAGATAGGTTGATTTACCAGGTCCCATCCCTTGAAGACCAGTCAGCTTTCTTGCCTTTGTGAAGTCTTGGTTAAAAAAAATGTGAATATGAATATGAATTTGAATTGAGGGAGAGGGGATGGGCACCGCCCTCGCGGTCGCTGGGCCCGGGAAAAGTTTAGGTCTCTGCCACCGCACTCCCCTACGACCCCAAGGTTATGGAACTATGTGGATAGGACCTCAGGACCTGGCCAGCTCGTGGGTTTATGTGCAGGCTTAAGGCTTGTGCCATGATCATTCTGGATCTTCTCCATCACATGGCACTTGTGACATTAGTGCATATGGAATTCATTCCGTGCGCGGAGACGTCATCTTGAGAAATTGAAACTGAGACTGAATTGCATGAGATTGCATAGGTGCGAATCATGCCTGTAGAATTTCAAGTGTGCGGGAGACCAGTCTGCCCAGCTGAGACTGGGTACTTGAGTTTTTTTCAAAGTTAGGGAAAAGGGAGAAAATATGGACGGACTTGCAGAGTGGCTGGGGACGAGGAGGTTGGGGGATATGCTAGGGGCAACGAGAGATAGAGGCAGATGGAAGTCCGTGATCGCCAACACCATGCGGCAGGGCACCTGATGATGATGATGAGGGAAAAGTAATGCAGCAATGAAGAGGAGATGGGCACCGCACTCATGTTGCTGGCCCCAAGAACAGTTGAGGTCTCCACCACCTCGCTCTCCTACGACCTGTGGGTTATGGGTTAGCCTTAGACCTTAATGTGTTTATATACAGTGGTGACCCGTTGTTGTTATGTGATTTGTTTATTTGTGCGTTTGTGTTCGTTTGTTTGGTTGTTATTGTTTGGGTTTCTTTTGTTTGTTTTTATCAGTCTGTTTGGGTTTTTTGTTTTTGTTTATGTAATTGTTTGTTTCTGTGTTTATTTGTGTATGTCTGTTTATTTTTTTCTGTTTAGTTGTTTTTTCTTTTCCTTGATTTTCTTTATTGTTGTTTGGTCGTTTGTTTGCCTTTGTTTGGCTGTCTGTCTGTCTCTGATCTGTTTGTCTGTGTTCATTGTGAACCACAAATAGAGAATCTTTCAGCAAGAAATTGTTTTCTGTCCATGAATAATTTGTGTAAACAAATTTCAACCACGTCAAAGACCCCAAGCAAACGTGTGAATCGCAGTTCAGCAAATCTTGTAAGACAGTTCCTTAGTGTAAGTGGAAATCTCTGTTTAGCTGTTTCGTCATTACACCCCGTCCAGTGGTGTGTACAGATTCTGTTTAAGATCTAGCACAATAATCATTAATTTGAAAAGGAATTGGAATTTACGGTGATTGGAGCCTGTCTGGTATACTCGTGGGCACAGAAGGCAAACTCACAGAAACAGTGTGGACTTACTGGTGGAATCATGGAGAGTCTTGTTGGCCCAGACGGCCAGCTCCTGCAGGTAGGCCCCCACGTACAGATTCCTGTCGTCCCACCGTAGTTTGACTTTCGTTTCAAACCTGGGGGCTGGCTGCTTCTCTCCCTTTATGTCTGCACAGAGAGCACGTTGTGAGGTCTATTAGTTTGGCTGATTAGAGCAACGTGCTAAAGACGCAGAGATCATGGGTTCTACCTCCATGCGAGCTATGTTATCATTGTTGTTGTTATTTATTTACTTATTTATCATCATTATCATTATTATTATTATCATCATCATCATTATTATTATTATTTTTATTATATTATTATTATCATCATCATTATTATTACTATTATTATTATTGTTATATTATTATTATTATAATTACTATCATTATTATTATTATTATCATTATTATATTATTATTATTATTATTATTATTATTATTATTATCAACATTATCATTATATTATTGTTGTTGTTGTTATCATTGTTGTTATTGTTTGGCTTCTTAAGTCAGATTTTTAAGCGTACCATTATGATGTGTATGTGTGCGTGTGTGCGTGCGTGCGTGTGTGTGTGTGTGTGTGTGTGTGTGTGTGTGTGTGTGTGTGTGTGTGTGTGTGTGTGTGTGTGGTGTGTGTGTGTGTGTGGCGTGTGTGTGTGCGTGTGAACATCTTCTCGCCTAAAATGACATCTTCCCAAATGTTGAAATATAACGACTAGTGTCTGTGCAAAAGTAAGCCATTGTTTCGTATGTTGATCGTTTCAAGTAGTTTTAGAGAATCTTTTTCTCTTGTTTTGGTGCATATAATTGTTATACATATTATAGGTCACTTGTACATGTGTAATCTGTATTTCGCCAAGTTGCCTTAAGCTGTGGGGTTTTGTTTTGTTGTTTGGTTGTTTTCTTTCTTTTGTTTTGATTTGTTTTGTTTTGTTAATTGTTTTCGTTTTTATCAGTTTGTTTGTTATTTTTTTTGTTTTTATCAGTTTAATTTCTTTTCTGACACAACGCCTTGCCAATGCATATTGCCCATGCGCAGGCTTAAGGCTTATGCCATGATCAGTTTGGTTGTTCTTCATAGCATGGCATCAATGACGCCAGTGCATATGGAATATATTACGAGCGCGGAGATATTGTTTTGAGAAATTAAAACTTGAAACTGAAACTTATTTCATGCTTGGAACTGTTAGCATGGTTGATTGGCTGGTTGGTTGTGCCATTGATTAACTGACTGTTTGTTGGCTTGCTTGGTCAGTTTCTGACGTTGGTATGACCATTGTTGGCTGCTTGGTTGGTGGATTGGTTGGTTGGTTGGTTGGTTGGTTGGTTGGTTGGTTGGTTGGTTGGTTGGCTGGTTGGTTGGTTGGTTGGTTGGTTGGCTGGTTGGTTGGTTGGCTGGTTGGCTGGTTGGTTGGTTGGTTGGCTGGTTGGTTGGTAGGTTGGTTGGTTGGTTGGTTGGTTGGTTGGCTGGTTGACTGGTGGGTTGGTTGGTTGGTGGGTTGGTTGGTTGGTTGGTCGGTTGGATGGGTGGCTAGTACAAACGCAGTGATACTTTCATGCTACCTCTCAGTTGATGTTAGTATAAATGTAGTTGGCGGCTTGTTTGGTAGGTTGGTTTGTAAAAACGCAGTAACATGTTCATGCTACCTCGCAAACTTTGTTTGTGTGTGGGGGGGGGGGGGAGCTAAAAATTAGTACATTTAAACAGTACAAAAGATCTGTCACCGTCAATGTCCACTGGCCACTACCTGCTACAACACCAGCCACTTGATTAAAAACAAGAAATCTAAAACAATCCAAGTTGCATGCACACATACAATCAATACAATCCAACTCACATAAGCATACATCAATACAATCCAAATCACATAACATACAATCAATACAATCCAAATCACATAAACATACAATCAACACAATCCAAATCACATAAACATACAATCAACACAATCCAAATCACATAAACGTACAATCAATACAATCCAAATCACATAAACATACATCAACACACAATCCAAATCACATAAACATACAATCAACACAATCCAAATCACATAAACATACAATCAACACAATCCAAATCACATAGCATACAATCAACACAATCCAAATCACATAAACATACAATCAACACAATCCAAATCACATAGCATACAATCAACACAATCCAAATCACACAAACATACAATCAACACAATCCAAATCACATAAACATACAATCAACACAATCCAAATCACATAAACATACAATCAACACAATCCAAATCACATAAACATACAATCAACACAATCCAAATCACATAAACATACAATCAACACAATCCAAATCACGTGAACATACAATCAACACAATCCAAATCACATAGCATACAATCAACACAATCCAAATCACCTGAACATACAACCAATACAAACCAAATCGCATAAACACACACAATCAATTACAGCCACTGACCGACAAAGGATTCTGTCCAGGCCACATCATGCCACGCCCTTTCGTCCAGCTTGCCGTCGATGTCGATGTGGCCTGTGTCCAGTTTGTAAACCACGTACACCCGGGGTAGATCCACCTGACAGTGGGCTGCCTGACACGCTGCCAGTTCTCCCGATATCAGAAAACTGCCAGAGTTTTAAGGAAGTGCGTTCAAGGTTTGTTCATTTGTTTGTTTGTTTGTTTGTTTTGTTTGTTTCTTTTCAGTAGAGGAAGGTGTAAAGAGTACGGGGAGAAATGCAGAGCGAAATAAAGGAAAGAAATAAGGAAAGAGGGGGGGGGGATACGATGGTCAAGTTATTCTAACAATCTCCCATTTTGTTGGATTCTTTTTCAATAAAGGAAGGCGTAAAGGGTACGGGAAGAAATGCAGAGAGAAAAGAAGAAAGAAGGAAGAAATGTCGATAAAAAAAAAAAAGAAGAAAAACCACGATGGTCAAGCTATTCTAGCAATCTCCCATTTTATATAAAAATCATAACCCAAAAATTCTAGTTTGTTTTTTTCTCAAGATATGGTCAAACTGTTCTAACAGTCTCCAATTTCATATGAAAATTAGAACCCCAAAATTCAAGGGTTTTTTTTTTCATTTCTCAAGGTATTATCAAGCGATTCTAACAATCTCCCATTTTATATAAAAATCATAACTCAAAAAATTACATTTTAATATTTCTCAAGGTATGGTCAAGCTATTTTAACAATCTCCCATTTTACATAAAAACCATAACTCAAAAATTACATTTTAATATTTCTCAAGGTATGGTCAATCTATTCTAACAATCTCCCATGTTACATAAAACTTATAACCCCAAAATTCAAGTTTTGCATTTTTCAAGGTATGGTCAAGCATTCTAAAAATCTCTGATTTCATATAAAAATAATAACCAAATAAGTCCAGTTTTGTATTTTTCAAGGTCAATGTGACCATGACGAAGTATCGGATGAAATAAAACTTCACCTAAAGTGAGGACAATATAAAATGTCACTAAAGTAAAACAAACAGAATGAGAGTATTGTCGGACAGACGTTCCTGATAAAAATGTTGTATCTTCTTGAAATAGTGCATTTTTTATCCATTCAACACTGGCTTCGGCGGCATTACTTCCAAAGTTATTCAATCGCAACGTTTATCTGTCCAGACCTTTGAAGCCAATCTGATTAAAAAAAATCGAAAATAGCTGGAAAAAATGTGTTGTATGAATATGGTACTATTACAGAGAGAAAGAAAGATTGAGAGAGAGAGAGAGAGAGAGAGAGAGAGAGAGAGAGAGAGAGAAAGAAACAGACAGACAGAGAGTGAGAGAGAAAGAGAGAGAGAGAGAAAGAGAGAGAGAAAGAGACACAGAGAGAGAGACAGAGACAGACAGACAGAGACAGACAGACAGGAGACAGAGACAGAGAGAAACCAGAAGAACAAGTAAACCAAAAAGAATGCGTATTCAATACAACAATGTCTTGTCTTGTTGTATTGAATACGCATTCTTTTTGGTTTACTTGTTCTTCTGGTTCCTGTTTGCTTGGACGCGGGCAGTCACACTTATTTTAGAGACAGAGAGATCTCTGGTCAATATGAAGCAATCTCTTAAAAAAAGAAGAGGAAGAAAGGAACGATACAGGATTTCCATATAAAAAAAGAATGAAAGCGACCGAAAACAACAACTGAAGTACACTCACTCTGTTATGGCAGGATCTTCTCCTGCCGTTTTTCGGCACTGCATCAAAACATCAACCACACTGGCATTGTCTGCTGTCTTCATCAGCTGCAGCTGGGTGAGATGACCCCTGGTACCCGACTGATTCTCGTTGCTGTGCGACGATTTGAGCAGGTAACCAATGATGAGTCCTGCTCCCATTCCTAAGGTACCCACTACGATTGTGAGGACGAAAGAAACTGTGTTCTGCTTCATTGTTATCTCAGTTCAGTTTTTGTCGTCTGCTTATTGTCCCGTGAGATCTCGTTGTTCTGCTGGTCACTGCTTTCCTTTCGGTTTCGAGTTAAGACTTAAGCGAAACCGTGTTTGCTGAGTTATAAATTGTTAGTCTCCAATTTGTATGTTTTTTATGTAAAAATTTCCGCAATAATAAAGTTGTTTCTACAATTCATATGGTTACAATAAATCGGAGAAAATGAAAACGGACAAAAGATTTCAATAATTTGAATTGTTTGTAGAATTTGTATGGTTACAATAATATGAATGAAATAAAAGAGGACAACAGATTTCTACAATTCATATGGTTACAATAAATTGCAGGAAATGAAAAAGGACAAAACAGCTGAACAAGATCTACAAAAGTCTGTTAAAAACTTTTCTTCTTATTGTATCGTAAATGTTTACGCTGTCTTTTGAGACATTGAACCTGTTTCTTTTTTGTCACAAAGTTAAATCACTTGTCTCCCTTTTACATCTATCTATTCCCACATTTCGCTTCGCGGAAAACCAAAAGAAACGTCTCCCATTGACTATCACATGATATTAAAATTCTGTCCGAAAAGTGAACTCTACACGAAGCAAAGAATTTTTTTTTTACAAAACCACAGAACCAAGCTGTGTAGACTACTTTCAAACAAATTTTCAGCTGAGAGTAGCGTACAACAAAGAGTTATTTGTGCAAACAGAGAGTGTGTGAGATTTTTGTTTTTCACAGAACCAAAGAACCAAGCTGTGTAGATTACTTTCAAACAAATTTTCAGCTGAGAGTAGCGTACAACAAACAATTTTTCGTGCAAACAGATACAGTGTAAGTTGTTTTTTTTCTTCACGGAACCAAACAACCAAGCTGTGTAGATTACTTTCAAACAAATTTTCAGCTGAGAGTAGCGTACAACAAACAATTTTTCGTGCAAACAGATACTGTGTAAGTTGTTTTTTTTCTTCACAGAACCAAACAACCAAGCTGTGTAGATTACTTTCAAACACAATTTTCAGCTGAGAGTATAGTACAACAAATAGTTATTTGTGCAAACAAAGAGCGTGTAAGAACGTGTTTCACAGAACCGAAGAACCAAGCTGTGTAGAGTACTTTCAAACACAATTTTCAGCTGAGGGTAGCGAACAACAAACCTTTGTTTATGCAAACAGATAGTGTGTAAGTGTGGGTTTTTTTCTTCACAGTACCAAAGAACCAAGCTGTGTAGACTACTTTCAAACACAATTTTCAGCTGAGAGTATCGTACAACAAATAGTTATTTGTGCAAACAGAGAGCGTGTAAGAACGTTTTTCACAGAACCGAAGAACCTAGCTGTGTATAGAGTACTTTCAAACAAAATTTTCAACTGAGGGTAGCGAATAACAAACCTTTGTTTATGCAAACAGATAGTGTGTAAGGTTGTTTTTTTTCTTCACAGTACCAAAGAACCAAGCTGTGTAGACTATTTTCAAACACAATTTTCAGCTGAGGATAGCGTACAACAAACAGCTGTTTGTGCAAACAGACAGCATGTGCGTGTCAGCCTCTCTCTCCATGTCACAAGGTGGGTCAGCACAACACGGTGACGTCTTAACACCTCCAGGCATCTGCAGCTTCAGCTTTTGGTCACATCTCTTGTCTGGGGCTGGTTTTGACTGTCACGAAGTCACGTGAGGTGGGTATGCCCATTGATGGAAAGTGCTGAGTTCAGGACACGTAGACCTACTATGTTCAATCTTTTCGTTTGTGCTCAGCAGCTGTAAGGTGTGAGAGACTACTAAACTGATCGTGTTCATTGGTGGTTCGTGTTTCTTAGGACAAATAATTTTCTTTAAAGTCTCCTTTAGTTTTAATAATCTTCATTCTTGATATCTAGGTTAGTCTGAATTTGATCACATTCAGATGTTAATCTACTGAATGATGAAGTGAAATCATGCATGGTAGCGTGTGTGTGTGTGTGTGTGTGTGTGTGTGTGTGCGTGTGTGTGTGTGCGTGTGTGTGTGTGTGTGTGTGTGTGTGTGTGTGTGTGTTGTGTGAGTGCGTATGTGTGTGTGAGATGTATGTGTGTGAGAGAGGTATATGTGTGTGTCTGTGTGAGTGTCTGTGTGTGCGCGCACGCGCGCATTCATAAAATGTTTCAAAATACATTCAAACAACAAAGGTTTAAGAAATGGAACAGTCCATAACCGTTTTAGTCAAAAACATAAGACGAGAACTCCCTCCAACATATTTGTTAATTTATGTATTCATATTTCCTGTCTGTCTGCATGTCTGCCTTGTATTTCATCCTCACCTAAATGTTGACAACAACAAGAACAACAACACACCAGCTCAAAAGTGCTAAAGACATAGCTCGCCGGACAAGGACGTGAGCAATCGTCTCCTTAAGACACGAGACATCCTTTTAGCCAAAGGTTGAGAAATGAGACGATTCCTGCGTCCTTGCGGTGACACATCAAAAGTGTCCCTCAGTCAGAACTATCCCAAGTAGTAAGAAACTCTTAGTAGAGCCGGATAATAGAAGATCCTCAGAGGAGAAACCCCTGTGAAACAAGTGTTTCGGCCCTCAACTAACTCAAAATTATCCCCAGAATCAAAACACCTCTTTAATGCCAAAGACACAGCTTTGTCTTTTTGTTTTGTTTCGTTGTGTGATTTTTAATAGACACAATACAAAATAGTATATCGATAGTCATTTCAGTTCAATAAGATACTGTTTTTCTGATTATGATTTATGATTTTGTCTTATCAAAAGCGAAAATGTTATTCAAAACTATTGAAATGTTCAAACCAGCTAAACACATACCTTGTGTGTTAATGCGTGCGTGTGTGTGTGTGTGTGTGTGTATGTGTGTGTGTGTGTGTGTGTGTGTATGTGTGTGCATGCGTGTGTGTGAGAGAGAGAGAGAGTATGTGTGTATGTGTGAGTGTGTGTGTATGTGTGTGTGAATTGTGTGAGTGTGTGTGTGCGTGTGTGTGTGTGTGTGTGTGTGTGTGTGTGTGTGTGTGTGTGTGTGTGTGTGTGTGTGCGTGCGTTGTGTGTGTGTGTGTGTGTGCGCGTACGTGCGCAAGCGTGCAATTTAAGTAAAAATAGCACGAAAACTTTACGCCTACTCCCTGTTGTAAGAATATTAAATGGCTATTGTTGTTTATTTGTGTACTGATTTTTTTTTTTTATCTGTCTTCATTATTACTATCATAATCATCATTATCAATTGTTAGTAGTAGTTGTTGTAGTAGTAGCAATCGCCGTGATAAAATTCTCATTGTCATCAGTAGTAGTAGTGGTAGTAAGAGGAGTAGTACTAGTAGTAGTTTTTGTGGTAGCAGCAGCAGCAGCTGTAGTAGTAGTAAGAGTAGTAGTAGTAGTAGTAGTAATTGAAAATGTAGACTGGTAATCATTTCTTCTCATGATTAGTGTTTGTTCATTTATTCTGTTATGATAGGTTATTTACGGAAAATGACCGGGTCAGATCTAGAGTGGGACACATGTAGCCTAAAGACTAAAGTGAACATAACTTTTCAGAAGTTTACGTTTGTGCTGATCTGCTCAATTGCGATATGGAAGAGAGAGAGAGAGAGAGAGACGGACAGAGAGAGACAGAGATAGAGACCGAGAGAGGGGGAGGGAGGAATGGTGAGGGGAGGGGGGGAGAGAAGGACAGGCATAAAGAAAAGAAGGACGAAAAATGAAAGAGACGTGAGGGAAAGAAAGAGAGAGAGGGGGGGGGGGGGGCGAGGGAGATGGACAGAAGGATTTTGTATGGATCTGTTGGCAATACAAACACGAGTAAGCATGTCATTTGTTTTCTGCTTCCGGGAAGTCATTCTCCTTGTAGCTTTCCTGTTTCCTTCACCTTAGTATCAATACTATTATGTTAAGTTGGCTCTTGGTAAGCGGGCCGTTTGGTTCTTTTGATAGAGCCGTGGACTCAGGATGTGACTGATATCTTGAGTTCAGTACCAGCTCGCAACATTAATTTAATAATTTATCCCTTAGCTGTTCACAAAGCCGGTAACCGCCCTGTGGAAGAATGTGCCGATCCGTTCGTAGCGGTTGAGATCGCCCGACCTTTTCCAGCACATGTGTGGGGAATTTCCATCATTACTGGCCTTGCTGTCTTTTCGCGCGTGTGGTTAGAATCTTGGTCAGTCTCGCGTTGAATGTTCTAAAAATAGTACGAGCATTCTGGGATGCAATGAACTTTCCATTCACTACTGAAAGACTTCGTACTGACGCTGTGCTAAATTCGAATGCGAATACTAGGAGCTAGCTTTACATCTAGCAGTGTAAATGCGAAAAGGTTTTAAACATCGGCCTGTCTGCTGTCTATCTTAATGTTTCCATCATTCTGGTGGTTGTCAGCTTAGTGTTTCAATGGTCTCCCCTGTCCCCTCCTACTTTCCGCTTCTCAGTTCAAGACTATGCCTGTGCATGAGGTTACGCGCAGGCTCAGGGAATCTACCAGATAATTGCTGGAAGATTTGGGAGGAGCGTATACGGAATTGTCCGAGCAAGATGAATTCTTCTTGAACGAATTCCAGACTCCTGAAACTGCTTGGCAGCAAGAGAGTCGGGAGAGCCAAACAACAGGTCTTCAGAAGAGAAACTCCCGTCAAGCAAGTGTTATGGCCTTTATCTCCTGACATTTGACTCCCGTACTCTGTCCACCAGCATCCTGCATTGTGAACCCTGCTACCAAAGTAAAAACTTAACCCTTTTGACTCCCTCACTCTGTCCAATCCTTTGACTCCCTTACCCTGTCCACCAGCACCCTGCATCGTCAACCAAGCTTGCAGTGGAAAAAACCTAACCCTTTGACTCCTGCACCCTGTCCACCAGTATCCTGTATTGTCAACCATGCTAGCAAAGGAAAAACTTAACCCTTTGACCGTGAGGAAGTCAAAGGGTTAAGTTTTTGCTGTTGGTGGATAGGGTACGGGGGTCAAAGGGTTAAGTCGTTTGATTACCTTGCTTACTCTGTCACAAGACTTTGGAGCTGACAGACTTAGCGATTGAATGAAAGAAGGAAGGAAGAACCAAGTAACTTTCTTAAAACCTGATTGGACTGTTTTGTTTTGGTTTGGTTTGTTTTTCGTTGGGACAAGGTTACTCTTCAAATGGTCTGTCCTATGATCAGGAAGAAGGATGTGGTTTTTTTATCACGTCCTCTCAGTATTGCACCAGGGCTGTTCTTCTACGGGTTTTTTTTTTGTTTTTCTTTACTTTGTTTTGTTATGTTTATGTTTTGCTTTGTTGCCTGTTAGTTGCCCATTAGCTGAGTTTTAGCACTCCGTGCTTATAACGCGGAGGTTTTGGAATCAGCCCTAGAGCGGACCAATTTCTTTCTCTTTTTTGTTTTTTGTTTTTATTTCTCTCCCTCTTTCCCTCCCCCCTCTCTCTCTCTTGCTCTCTCTCTCTCTC
>JAPXFY010000290.1:60000-67020 GCA_030674185.1 Monoplex corrugatus
TATTTACTGGGTTAGCTCCATTATTAAATAAAACTATTTTTGTTTTTTCCAGGGATAGATGTAACCCATTTTCTACCATGTATCGCGCTATTTTATCAAGTTCTAATTGGTAGCATTTGCGTGTATAATTGATACAGCGCAAAGGAGTTTTCTTTTTCATATTTACCTGCATCCACATGCATAAATCGTCAACACATTGAGCTAAAACTACATGCTTAGATACTTTACTGGGTAAGTCATGCATTAATATCATGAAAAGAAGGGGAGCTATAACGGATCCCTGAGGGATACCCATTTGAAGAATTCGTTTCGTGGAATATACATTTTCAATCCACGTTTGAAATACTCTGTTTTCTAAGAAACACTTAACATAGCCAAAAATGTGACCTATCAGCCCAATACTTTTAAATTTGAATAACAATCGGGAGTGCCACACTTGATCGTATGCTTTCGTTATATCAAAAAATGTAGCTAAAACACATTGACGTCTTGCAAATTGTTGTTTTATATTAGTAGTTAGCTTTGTTAGGATCTCTACTGGTGACCTGCCTTTTCGAAATCCTGCCTGATTTACTGGTATTATTTTATTCTTTTCACAATAGTGCATCAGTCTCTTTAAGATTATTTTCTCCATTAGTTTACATACATTTGATGTTAATGCAATTGGCCTGTAGTTTTTCAAATCGGTATTACATTTACCTGGTTTTAATACAGGAACCACTATTGTTTCTTTCCAGTTGTTAGGCATTTTCCCACTATTCCAGCATTTTTTAAATATGTCATGTAGCAAGATTATAAAATTTTCTGGTAAATTTTTCAGCATCTCATTGGAAATTGCATCTAGTCCAACTGACGTTTTTTTACTTGGAAGGGACTGAATGGCATCTTTTAATTCTTGAAGTGTGAGTGATGCATTTATGTAGTGAGTATTGTCAGAGGCAGGATCCTTATATACATCTTTCTTTTCATCTCGTTCCCTATAATTTCTATCAGAGACAGGGAGTCCTTCTACACGACAGGCCTCAGCAAACACGTCTGCAAAAGCTTCTGTTTTTTCCAATGAGCTAGGAATAGGGTTATTTTCTAGCTTTACTGGAATTGATGGCAACTTAATCCCGTTTTTCATTAATTTTAGTTTTTCCCAAATCTTTATCGTGTCTTTGTGGTTATTTACTTCACATTTACAAAAAGATGTCCAGTGTTGTTCTTTGGCTTGCTCTATGATTCTGTTACACTTAATGTTGGCACTTTTCATCGCTGTATGATTTTCAGGTGACCTGTTTGCTAAATAAATTTTGTATTTTTCTTTCTTTTCGTTCATTGCCTTTTGACAGTCCTCATTCCACCAGACATTTCCATGATGTTTTCCTATTTTTGACACTGTAAGTTTTGGAATTGAAATGTTAGCAGCCCTTAAGAGTGAGTTACAGAAAACTTCGTACGTTTCGTTTATGTTCATTGCTTCAGATAGATCTGTTCTTGTCTTTTCAAGGATTGCCTTAAAACTGATCCAGGCAGCGTTTTTATAATTAAACTTGGGTAAACTATCTTGTGGTATGGCGTCTATTTCTGTAGTATGGTTTAGGGTAAGACGTATGGGGATGTGATCTGATCCCAACAAGTCATCCTCTGTTTGCCACGTGGCGTTTGGGGCTAGGGATGGTGAGATTAAAGTGAGGTCGATAGCTGTGGGTCTGTGGGTTGGTATATCGGGGATCCGGGTAACGTGTCCGTTGTTAAGTAAATATAAATTGGAATCTACAATATTTTCAATCAACCTGTTGCTTGTTATGTTTGTACAATACTTTTCCCAAAATGGGGCATGTGCATTAAAATCACCTCCAATTATCCACGTGTCGTCCTGATCTTGAAAGTGTTTTAACCATTCAGTGTTCACAGAGTCTGGGCCTCTTGGTAAGTATACAGAGGCCATATTCACAACTAACGATGAGGAAAATTTTATAATGATTGCACATGATGAAATAAATGCGGTAGATTTAGGTACTGGCGATGATCGTTCACAATAGTTCAGTCCTTCACGAATGTATATAGCTGTTTGTATACGGCCACCGTCATTTACAGAGTCACATATTGGTGGATAATAAAAACCGGATATTTTAGGTAATTTGGTTTTGATGGTATTCAGCGACTGTAGGAGCATGACATGGACGTTTTTAGAAGAGAGATAGTTACTCAAATATGAGATGTTTTTAACAATGGAACGTGCGTTCCACTGAAAAATGTTGATATCACTTACTACACACATCTTCATGAGGAACGGTTGAATAACTTTAGAACAATATGGTACGTTTAGGTAATTAGATTTCATTTAACTTTGAATTAAAAGGTACAAATAGGATAAAAATGAAGTATGTGAACAAGAAAATAATTAAGTAAAACAATATAGCTGAGAACTGAACGAAGAGAAACTGAATCTGGGTGTGTGTGTATGTGTGTGTGTGTGTGTGCATGTGTGTGTGTTTGTGTGTGTGTGCGTGTATGTGTGTGTGTGTGCATGTGTGTGTGTGTGTTTGTGTGTGTGTGTGTGTGTGTGTGTGTATGTGTGTGTGTGTGTGTGTGTGTGTGTGTGTGTGTGTGTGTGTGTGTGTGTGTGTGTGTGTGT
Source organism: Monoplex corrugatus (assembly GCA_030674185.1). Classification (NCBI taxonomy): domain Eukaryota; kingdom Metazoa; phylum Mollusca; class Gastropoda; order Littorinimorpha; family Ranellidae; genus Monoplex; species Monoplex corrugatus. The sequence continues at coordinate 62,624 of JAPXFY010000290.1, forward strand.
GTGTTTGAGTGTGTGTGATAGGATATTCGAAGAACTATCAAGTCGAATATTTGTGAGACTGAAAAGTTTGTGTTAGTTTCTCCATTGTTCAGAGTGTGATCTCTCATTGCTCCAAACAGGTAGCTCTCTTGACACAGTGGGGTGTTTTGTTTTGTTTTGTTTTGTTTTGTTTTGTTTTGTTTTGTTTTGTTTTATTTTATTTTTTTAAATGAGTTCCGGTTTCCTAAGATGCCGTGTCCGCACTCGGAATATATTCTATAATCTTTACTGGTCCCAAATATGTCACACAGTGGACAAGATTTATAATATCATGGCTATGCACTGACAAGGTTTTTAGGTTCTAGCCAGCATTGGATTTTATGTCTATCTGTGTGTCAGTAGTGATGCCTGTATCTCCATCTGCACTCTTCTATGACATGAAATAAAAAGAAAATACCATTGAAATGGACGAAATGTTCACGACATAATTTTGGGAATGAGCCCTGGCTAAATGCTTGAATCAAAAGTCTACTTTCTTAGTACACAAAGTGAGGTTTAACTCTTCGAAAACAAATTATGTACAAGATATGTCTGTCACAAAGCATTATCTGTATACACAAAGTATGTCTGTGTGAAAAAGCATTACCTCTCTCTGTCACCTGTCTTTTAACTAAATCTCATGCCTTACTTACTGCTTAGAAGAATAGCAATATGGACTTTTTTAAACATCGTGAAATGACATTAGCCATACCCTCTCTGACAAATGTATTGATCTTATTCATATCATGCAACTAATTTTCACATCTACCGCTAAACTGAGATACGCAGTTGTTTGGCAAACGACGGACGACGTGGGTTTTTGTTTAGTTTTGTTTAGTTTTGTTTTGTTTTGTTTTGTTTGTTTGTTTGTTTGTTTGTTTGTTTGTTTGTTTGTTTGTTTGTTTGTTTTGTTTGTTTGATTGTTTGTTTGTTTGTTTGTGTGGGTTTTTTGTTTGTTTTGTTTTGTTTTCTGTTTTATCAAAAATGGAGATTATCTTACATTGAACGGAAAGAGGTGCATGTCTGTATGTCGATACGTGTGTTTGTCCGTCTATGCGTGTGTGTGTGTGTGTGTGTGTGTGTATGTGTGTGTGTGTGTGTGTGTGTGTGTGTGTGTGTGTGTGTGTGTGTGTGTGTGTGTGTGTGTGTGAAGAGGGGGGTAGGTAGGGGTTAGGGGCGAAACAGGTTATGTATTCAGCGGTTGTTCCTGTTTCCATAAACGACCGAACAGCACAGAGCATAAGGGTTCTTTTTAACAGGTGTATTTAATATTCTGCGTGCGTATACACACAAGAAGGGTTCAGGCACTTTGCAGGTCCGCACATCGTATTATCTCTTTGACTCCCTCATCCTGTCCACCGGCATCCTGCATTGTCAACCATGCTAGCAAAACAAAAACTTAACCCTTTGACTCCCTCATTCTATCCACCAGATATCTGCATTGTCAACCATGCTAGAAAAGTAAAAACTTAACTTTTTGACTCCTACTCCCTGTCCGCCAGCTTCCTGCACTGTCTACCATGAAAGCAAAACCAAAACCTTAACCCTTTGAATCCCTTATCCTATCCACCAGCTTCCTGCATTGTCAACCATGCTAGAAAAGCAAAAGCTTAACCCTTTGACTCCCGCGCCTTGTCCACAGGCTTCTTGCATTGTTGACAATGTTAGAAAAGCAAAAACTAACAGTTTTGACTCCCTCACCCTCTCCACCAGCTTCCTGCAATGTCAACCATGCCATCAAAGCAAACACTTAATCCTTTGACTCCCGCACCCTGTCCACCAGCATCCTGCATTGTCAACCATGCTAGCAAAGCAAACAATTAACCCTTTGACTTCCTCACCCTGTCCACCAGCACCCTACATTGACAACTATGCTAGCAAAGCAAACACTTGAAACTCTTTGACTCCCTCACCCTATCCACCAGCTTCCTGCAGGACGCTGGTGGATAGGGTGAGGGAGTCATAAGATTGAGTTTTTGCAGTTGGTGGAGTTAAAAGGTTAAATGTTGACTTGGGAGATCAGTAAAAACAAAACAAAACAAATATATCCCCACCCTCTACCCAACCAACCAACAAACAGGTGCTACCAGGCAGTAGGATCGAACCACAGTTTTCCAAATAAAAGTGCTGTTGTCGTCCTAACCTTTTGGTCGAGGAGGATAATCAGAGATAATAAAAAAAAAAAGCAACGAAGAGGAAACAGTAAGATGAGGCTTGGAAGATCATCTACTGATAAGTTCCTGCGACATTGTCTTAAAAGGGGAAGGAGGTAGAAGAAAATAGGGGTTGGGAGGTGTGGGGGAGGGGAGGGGGAGGAGTGGGTTGTAGGAGTGGGAAGGGGAATGCAAGCGATGAGCAACAAGCAGCAAATACGCTCATGTAGGCTTTGTGGTCCACATTTCCTATTTTCAGCTGCTTCCGCCAGCTCTCGTATGTGCCGGCCTCTGTTGTTCCGGGATCAACAGGCCTGGGGAACTGGTCGACACGAACTTCCACTGCTCCGCTTGAGAGAGAGAGAGAGAGAGAGGAGAGAGAGAGAGAGAGAGAGAGAGGGGGGGGGGGGAAGGATAAGGAGAGAGAGAGAGAGAGAGATAAGGAGAGAGAGAGAGAGAGGAGGAGGAGGAAGAGAGGAGGAGAAAGTGGGAGAAAGACAGAGACAAATATACAAAGATAGACAGACAGAAACAGACAGAAACAGAAAAAGTCAGAGAGTGAGTAACAAAGGCAGCCGGACAGACTGAAAAATGGAGACAGAGAAACAAAATATTTTTTTTAAAAACTTGTTTGCAGAAGATACTTAGGAGTATACAAACAAGGTATTTTTTAATATAATTTTACCCTTAAGATCCAACAGTCACATTTTGTTTTACCTTCTGGAGACAGAGAAAGACAGACGGACAGAATCAGACAGAGACTGTATCGCAGACAAAGACAAACACAGGTCTACAGAGATAGAGGCAGGAAAAGAAAAACAAGCAGACAGATAGAAACATAGATACACAAAGACAGAGACAGACAAAAAGAAAAATATACGGGGACAGACAATCACACGGAGACAGACATATAGAAGCAGAAGCAAATAGACAAAAACACACAAAAACAAACAGAAACAGACATGGACAGACAAAGATAGATAAAGACAGACAGACAGACAATTACAAAGAAACAGACACAAACAGAGACAACTAGACAAACACAAGCAAACAGATAGATATACACAGAGGCAGATACAGGCATTATACAGGTAGATATAAACAGACAGGTAGAGACAGAAAAAGACTGAAGAAAAGACAGACACAGACAGAACAAAAATAATTGACAGATACAGGTAGAGAACAAGAACATTTGTGACTTTCCACCACGAAATCAGTCTTAACTCGCAGTCGATCGAACAGCACCAGGAGCTGAAAAGGTGACTGAGGGTCTATCTGGGGTGTTTTGACTTTTTCTCAAAATTGATTTCTGTAGATTATAATCTATCCCCCACAGAAATTATTTTCTTGCAAAAATATCATTTATCAATTTAAAATGGTATTTTAATGCACTGATCGCAGCAGAAAGAACGCAATTTCCTACCAAAAGTACCTATTTTTGTCTGTTATTATGAACCGTAACCTGTACAGTACCCGCACATGTAATATACTGACGGAAAGCTCTTTGGTGCACCTTTCAGATAATGACAGCTAAAACTAGAAACAAACCGGGTCAAAACCACCAAATAAAGAAATTTAAGGAAAATGTGTAGCAGAGAACATAAAAACTTTAGAGGCCGTTTTCTCAAAATGGCCGTCATACAACTTAATGACTTTAAACACACATAACTTCTACATTTTTTTTAGTACAAGCTTTATTCAAGTACCAAAATAATCAGCAGAATGTACACTTTCCAGTGATATGTATATCTCAAAATGCCCAAAATGCTAGTTAAGACTGATTTCGTGCTGGCAGGTCATATTTTTTCGCTTATAAAGATAAAAAATAACCAAACATATGCTTATATCGTTTTCGTATCCAACCCATGCCTGAGCCGGGTCGGCACAACACATAACGGAAAAAATATAATGATATCGACACCAGATTTGTTATGTCAAGTAATTGATTACAAAGCATAAATCAACAATAAATATAAGTGAAGATTGATTAAAGAAATGTTTCATTTTCAACTACGAGGGAGCGTGAGAAAGAGACGAAAGAAGATATGTATTTAAGAGGGGTGGTGGTGGTGTACATGAAGACACAAGAACAGAAACATATCTTCATTTTCGAGGATAATGGCACGAGTAATATAATGGGGTTTTTGTTTGTTTGTTTGTTTGCATCATTTTGTCTTTGTTTTGTTTTGTTTTGTTTCGTTTGGTTTCCTTTTGTTTTGCTTTGTT
>JAPXFY010002906.1:0-7500 GCA_030674185.1 Monoplex corrugatus
TTAAGTCATGTCAGTATCCAGTGGATTATGGAAACATGAAACACCCAGCGTGCACGCCCACTCATAATAATATAATAATTACAATATTTATATAGCGCAAAATCTTGATAAAATCAAATCTAAGCGCTGAAACACACACACGCACGCACACACACACACGCACGCACGCACCATGGTTTATGCAAAGTTATAGATAGAGCTTATGCCATGATCATTTTGGATCGTATTTATCCCATGACATCTATGGCATCAATAGATATGGAATTCATTCCGAACACGTAGACGCCATCTTCAGAAGAGGAAAGGGAGATAAGGAGGAATATGCAGCAAAGGAACGAGAGAAGGAACATGATATAAACAAAATTATGATGACGATCGTTGTTGTTGCTATGATGGTGGTTATAATAATGATGATGATAATGCCCTGAAAGTGTGCTTATCACTGCATGAACATGGGTTTGGAGGTAGGATGCAGAGTTGAACAGAGAAGATGGAGAGAGTGTAACTTAAACAGTACAGAAAATGGCATAGAAGAAAAGAACGAAGAAATTACATGATAGGATAAGGTACAACCGTTATTCTCTTCGAGCAAATCAGGAAGCATTTTTTTTTAATGAGTTCCCTTCTGTTGAGTGTGATTCCGACACATAATTATGTGTGTGTGGTGTGTGTGTGTGTGTGTGTGTGTGTTGATGTTGTGTGTATATGTGCGTTGTGCGTGTGGCTGTGTGTATGTGTGTTGTGGTGTGTGTGTGTGCGTGTGTGTGTGTGTGGTGTGTGTGTGTATATGTGCGTGTGTGTGGTGTGGTGGTGTGTGTATGTGTGTGTGTGTATGGTGTGTGTGTGTGTGTGTGTGTGTGTATGTGTGTGTGTGTGTGTGTGTGTTGTGTGTGTGTGTGTGTGTGTGTGTGTGTGTGTGTGTGGTGGTGTAAAAATGTCGATTTTTAAATTTGTATTTAATAAAAATAATATGACAGGTTATTCAGATAAGTTTTCACTAAGAACTAGTTCCTAATCTATTAATACAGGATATATCTCGTGGGCTTTGATTTATCATAACATGATGGATCTGATAATGATAATATTGTTATTTTTTATCATGTGATATATGCGGTTATCTAAAGACAAACGTTGACGTTATTTTCGAGTGTTCATCAATAAACTATGTATTACTTTCTTAGAAATAAATTTTCAAACTCCTAAGTCATCGACACACAAACAAATGAATGAACAGACGGACATAAAGATAAATAGAGGGGTAGAGAGAGGCAGACTTGCAAATGGACAAGGAGACAGAGAGATCACAGACTGATGGACAATCAGACACACAAGCAGACAAAAAGCCCGACACTGAAAGCAACAGACAGACAGAAAGACAGATAAACATGCGAACAAACAACGGAAATGAAAATAAGCATGCCAACAAAAAACAAATAGAGAACTTGAGGAATAGACAGGAGAGGAGAGAAAGAAACAAAAGAAAAGAAAATATGTTCAGATACAATTTCAATTAGTCGAAGAAGGCGTTCGTTACATTGGACAACGATCTCTTTTGTGCTTTCTCGTAGATATAACATCATTGTTCGTACATCGACTTGAGAAGTTGAATGTTTAAACAAAAAACGCGTATGCTTCGTTTGTTATTTCAAGTATAAATTGAAACCAAAATATGTAGGCTAGCTTGGTTATCTTAGCTTGAATTCTTCAGTTGTCTTCATCGTGTTTTCTGTCCTTGTTTTCGAGATGACTGAGTCGTCAGCATTTCGTTTTCTGTAAATCAAAGTAACTACCAGCGTTGAAGTAAAATGGAACCAGAAGCACACGAAAACAGAATGAGAACCTTATTTCATACACAAAACGAGACAGGCGAACATCAGCAAAATGTCCCTGGTATTTCACTGAGCAGGAGAGAATGGTGTACTTCTGTAAGATTCTACAATGAAATAGTGTGAATATGCGTTGTTCACGTTGTTAAAGTTATTTCAGGGATTTTTTTTATTTGTTTTGTTTTATTTTAAGGTTTGTGTACTTGTTAATTGTGTGTGTGTGTGTGTGTGTTTGTGTGTGTGTGTGTGTGTGTGTGTGTGTGTGTGTGTGTGTGTGTGTGTGTGTGTGTGTGTGTGTGTGTGTGTGTGTGTGTGTGTGTGTGTGTGTGTTGTCTTTCTTAGATTTAAAGTGTTTCCCTCTTATCTTCCCTTTGTTTTACTTTCATTCTTTATCGTGTCTTTCTGTTCTATCTTTCTTTCCATCTGTGTGTCTTCCTCCCTTCCTTCCTTTCTTTACTATATTTCCTGTGTGCAAACAGCAAGGAAAACAAAGTTAATGCTGTTCAACATGTCTCATAAAGCAGCATGCCTTTAGCAGTCATCAGAGAACGAACAATCAGTGACCAGAGCCTCAGTGAGCAAAGCCAGCCAGCCAGCCAGCCATCCTACAACTAATATCTCTTGATAGATCGCTCCCAGATATAATGTCACCGACGTGAAGGGAGAAGTGTGTGTTGTTTGTTGAGGTGACATAGAGGGGTGGGTGGGTGGATGGCTTGGTTCTCCACAACTGTAATATGCATCACACTCTTTTTTTTCTGCTTATCCATGTGGACAAGTCTGCCTTGAGGCCTTCATTCCATCTCCGTGTTACTGTGTTTCTGTCTCCACTCTCTGTTTTTCCCCTTCCTCCTTGTACATGCACTATGCCCGAGTAATACTTCTGTTTTTTTACTCCCTGTGTGGGAAGATTGATTCAGTTCTCCCTCTCTGTCTCTGTCTCTATCTCTGTCTCTCTGTCTCTCTCTCTCTCTCTCTTTGTCTCTTTGTCTCTTTGTCTCCGTGTCTGTGTGTGTGTCTCTCTCTTTGTCTCTTTGTCTCTGTCTCTGTCTCCCTCTGTCTCTGTCTGTATCTTTGTCTCTATCTCTGTCTCTGTCTGCCTCTGTCTGTCTCTGTCTCTTTCTCTCTCTGTTTCTGTCTGCATGTCTCTCTCTCTCTCCCTCTCTCTCCCTCTCTCTCTCTCTCTCTCCCTCTGTCTCTCTCTCTCTCTTTCTTTCTCTGTCTCTCTCTCTCTCTCTCTTTCTTGCTCTCTTTCTCTGTCTCTGTCTCCCTCTCTGCCTCTGTCTCTCTGACTCTGACTTCCTGTCTCGCTTTCTCTCTCTCTCTCAGATTAAATATCTAAAATAGATCATTCATGACTGTTGTATTTATATCAATGTAGACTTTCCATGAGTGGGTCTAGATGACAGAAAACATTAATTCGCCTGTGCCACCACCCTCAAAAATATTTTTAAAATGTCCTTGTTCTTTTGTTCTTTTCCCAACTGTCTATCTTCCTCCCTTCCTTTTCATTCTTCACTATATCTCCTTTTCCTGTGTGCAAACAGCAAGGAACACAAAGTCAACATTGTTCAACATGTCTCATAAAGCAGCATGCCTTTAGCAGTCATCAGAGAACGAACAATCAGTGACCAGAGCCTCAGTGAACAAGCCAGCCAGCCATCCTACAACTAATATCTCTTGATAGATCGCTCCCAGATATAATGTCACCGACGTGAAGGGAGAAGTGTGTGTGTGTTTGTTGAGGTGACCTAGAGGTGGTGGGTGGGTGGGTGGCTTGGTTCTCCACAACTGTAATATGCACCACATTCTTTTTTTTTCTGCTTGTCCATGTGGACAAGTCTGCCTTGAGGCCTTCATTCCATCTCCGTGTTACTGTGTTACTGTCTCCACTCCCAGTTTTTTCCCCCCTTTCTCATTGTACATGCACTATCCCTGAGTAATACTTCCTTTTTTTACCCCCTGTGTGGGAAGATTACTTCAGATCTGTCTCTATCTTTGTCTCTCTCTGTCTGTCACTGTCTCTGTCTCTGTCTTTCTCTCTCTCTCCATTGTCTCTCTCTCTCTCTCTCTGTCTCTGTCTCTCTCTCTTTGTCTCTTTGTTCCTCTATTTGTCTCTGTCTGTCTCTTTGTCTCTGTCTCTTTCTGTCTCTGTACCTGTCTGTCTCTGCCTGTATCTCTCTCTCTCTTTCTCTCTCTCTCTCTCTCTCTCTCTCTCTCTCTCTCCCTTCTTTCTCACTTTCTCTCTCTGTCTCTGTCTCCTACTCTCTGTCTCTCTGTTTCTGTATCCCTCTCTCTCTCTCTCTCAGATTAATTTATATTTTTAGAATAGGTCATTCATGACTGTTGTATTTGTATCAATGTAGACTTTCCATGAGTGGGTGTAGATGACAGAAAGCATTAATACACCTATTTCATCACCGTCGAAAATACAAAAAAAATATCCTAGAGCTTTTGTTCTTTCCCCATCTGTCTGTCTTCCTCCTTTCCTTCCTTTCTTTGCTATATCTCCTTTTCCAGTGTGCAAACAGCAAGGAAAACAAAGTTAACGCTGTTCAACATGTCTCATAAAGCAGCATGCCTTTAGCAGTTATCAGAGAACGAACAATCAGTGACCAGAGCCTCAGTGAGCAAAGCCAGCCAGCCATCCTACAACTAATATCTCTTGATAGATCGCTCCCAGATACAGTGTCACCGACGTGAAGGGAGAAGTTTGTGTTTGTTGAGGTGACCTAGAGGGGTGTGTGGGTGGATGGCTTGGTTCTCCACAACTGTAATATGCACCACACACTTTTTCTGCTTGTTGATATGGACAAGTCTGCCTTGAGGCCTTCATTCCATTTCCTTGTTACTGTTTTCTCCACTCCCAGTTTGGTTTTTCCCCTTCCTCCTTGTACGTGCACTATGCCCCAGTAATACTTCCTTTTTTTACCCCCTGTGTGGGAAGATTGATTCAGATCTGTCTCTGTCTGTCTCTCTGTCTTCTGTCTTTGTCTCTCTGTCTCTGTCTCTGTCTCTCTCTCTCTCATTACTCTCTCTCTTTGTCTCTGGCTCTGTCTGTCTGTCTCTCTCTCTGCCTCTGTCTCTGTCTGTCTGTCTGTCTGTCTATCTGTCTGTCTGCCTTTCTGTCTGTCTGTCTCTCTCTCTCTTTCTCTCTCTCTCTTTCTCTCTCTCTCTGTCTCTGTATGTCTGTCCCTCTGTCTCTGTCTCTCTCTGTCTCTCTCTGTCTGTCTCTGTCTGTCTCTGTCTCTGTCTTTCTATCTCAGTCTCTTTGTCTCTGTCTCTGTCTCTCTTCTTTCTCTCTCTCTCTCTTTCTTGCTCTCTTTCTCTGTCTCTGTCCCCCACTCTCTCTCTGTCTCTCTGTCTCTGTCTTCCTGTCTCTCTTCTCTCTCTCTCTCTCTCTCTCTCTCTCTCTCAGATTAAATATCTAAAATAGATCATTCATGACTGTTGTATTTATATCAATGTAGACTTTCCATGAGTGGGTCTAGATGACAGAAAACATTAATTCGCCTGTGCCACCACCCTCAAATTTTTTTTTTTTTAAATGTCCTTGTCCTTTTGTTCTTTTCCCAACTGTTTATCTTCCTCCCTTCCTTTTCTTTCTTTTACTATATCTCCTTTTCCTGTGTGCAAACAGCAAGGAAAACAAAGTTAACGCTGTTCAACATATCTCATAAAGCAGCATGCCTTTAGCAGTCATCAGAGAACGAACAATCAGTGACCACAGCCTCAGTGAACAAGCCAGCCAGCCATCCTACAACTAATATCTCTTGATAGATCGCTCCCAGATACAATGTCACCGACGTGAAGGGAGAAGTGTGTGTGTGTGTTTGTTGAGGTGACCTAGAGGGTGGGTGGGTGGATGGCTTGGTTCTCCACAACTGTAATATGCACCACACTCTTTTTCTGCTTGTCCATGTGGACAAGTCTGCCTTGAGGCCTTCATTCCATCTCCGTGTTACTGTGTTACTTTCTTCACCCCTGTTTTTACCCCCTTCCTCCTTGTACATGCACTATGCCCGAGTAATATTTCCCTTTTTTGTACCCCCTGTGTTGGAAGATTGATTCAGATCTTTCTGTCTCTGTTTGTCTGTCTCTGTCTCTCTGTCTCTGTCTCTCTCTCTGTCTCTCTCTCTCTCTCTTTGTCTCTTGTCTCTGTCTCTCTCTCTTTGTCTCAGTCTCTGTTTGTCTCTGTCTGTCTCAGTCTGTCTCTTTGTCTCTATCTCTGTCTCTGTTTGTCTCTGTCTCTGTCTCTGTCTGTTTTTGTCTGTATCTCTTTCTCTCTCTCTCTCTCTCTTTCTTTCTTTCTTTCTTTCTTTCTCTCTCTTTCTCTTTCTTTCTTACACTCTCTCTCTGTCTCTGTCTCCCTCTCTCTCTTCTCCCTCTCTCTCTCTCAGATTAAATACTTAAAATAGATCATCCATTACTGTTGTATTTCTATCAATGTAGACTTTCCAAGAGTGGGTGTAGATGACAGAAAGCATTAATACACCTATTTCATCACCCTCGAAAATACAAAAAAAAATATCCTAGAGCTTTTGTTCTTTCCCCATCTGTCTGTCTTCCTCCTTTCCTTCCTTTCTTTGCTATATCTCCTTTTCCTGTGTGCAAACAGCAAGGAACACAAAGTCAACATTGTTCAACATGTCTCGTAAAGCAGCATGTCTTTAGCAGTCATCAGAGAACGAACAATCAGTGACCACAGCCTCAGTGAACAAGCCAGCCAGCCATCCTACAACTAATATCTCTTGATAGATCGCTCCCAGACACAATGTCACCGACGTGAAGGGAGAAGTGTGTGTTTGTTGAGGTGACCTAGAGGGGTGGGTGGATGGGTGGCTTGGTTCTCCACAACTGTAATATGCACCACACTCTTTTTCTGCTTGTCCATGTGGACAAGTCTGCCTTGGGGCCTTCATTCCATCTCCGTGTTACTGTGTTACTTTATCCACTCCCATTTTTTCACCTTCCTCCTTGTACATGCACTATGCCCGAGTAATAATTCCTTTTTTACTCCCCTGTGTGGGAAGATTGATTCAGATTTGTCTCTGTCTCTCTGTGTCTCTGTCTCTATCTCTGTCTCTCTGTCTCTCTGTCTTTGTCTCTTTCTGTCTGTCTGTCTCTGTCTGTCTCTCTCTATCTCTCTCTTTTGTCTCTGTCTCTGTTTCTCTCTCTGTCTCTCTCTCTTGTCTCTTTGTCTCTGTCTCTGTCTCTGTTTGTCTCTGTCTGTCTCTTGTCTCTATCTCTGTCTATGTCTGTCCCTGTCTGTCTCTGTCTCTGTCTGTTTTTGTCTGTATGTCTCTCTCTCTCTCTCCCTCTCTCTCTCTCTGTCTTTCTTTCTTGCTCTCTCTCTGTGTCTCTGTCTCCCCCCTCTCTCTCTCTCTGTCTTCCTCCCTCTCTTTCTCTCTCTCTCAGATGAAATATTTAAAATAGATCATTCACGACTGTTGTATTTGTATCAATGTAGACCTTCCTTGAGTGGGTCTGGATGACAGAAAGCAGTAATACGCCTATGCCACCACCCTCGAAAATACAAAGATTATCCTAGAGCTTTTGTTCTTTTCCCATCTGTCTGTTTTCGTCCCTAGGCCCTTCCTTCCTTTCTTTAGTATTCTCCTTTTCCTGTGTGCAAACAGCAAGGAACACAAAGTGAACGTTGTTCAACATGTCT
>JAPXFY010002906.1:12500-15000 GCA_030674185.1 Monoplex corrugatus
CAATGTTGTTTATCATTTCCCCTCCAACCTTTAATCCAAGGTCTTCTTCTAGGTTTCTCGTGATGTTTTCGCTGTAAAATGAAAACAGATCTGGTGACAAAACACAACCTGTCTGACTCCTCTTTTGATGTTTTGGAAAGAGCTTATATTGTTTTCTATTCTCATTGCAGCTGTTTGTTCCCAGTACATATTTCTGATTATTCGATCTTTTCCATCAACATTGAGTCTCTCCAGTTGGTTGATCAATTCATCATGTCTTACCCAATCGAAAGCCTTGGTATAGTCAACAAAGCATAAATACAAATCCTTATTCATCTCAATTGACCTCTCTATGATAGTTCTTGGGATGTATATGGCATTAATAGTTCCTTTCCATTCCACAAATCCACACTGTTCTTCTGCTATTTCTCTTTTGATTGTATTCCTTGTCCTCATCTTGATTATTCTTAACAGGAATTTTGTTACATGACTCATCAAACTGATTCTGCGATGGAGTTCACATTCTATAGCACCTGTCTTCTTTGGAAGTGCAATGAAAATTGATTTTGACATATCTTTGGGGATTTTTCCAGTGTCGTAAATTTCATTTAGGAGAACTGTTATTTTTTCTATGCCAAATTCCTCCAGGGCTTCAATCATCTCTGTAGTAATGTTGTCTTGTCCTGGGGCTTTTCCTGGTTTCATCTTTTTCAGTGCTGCTCTAACTTCATCTTTCATTATGGGTGGTCCTTCAAAGTTTTTTTTGCAACATCATAAATGCATATCAAATAAAAATTACATTACAAAGAAACAACAATAGCATAGACTTTTCCAGTTCTTCTTGGTTAGACTTAGCTCGCATTTATAGATAAGTATACATACATATAAACAAACAAATACATAATTTACTAAACTGATAACTAAACAAGTGTGATGCTTACAGAGTTATACCGATTTCATGCAATAAACTGTTGCATCAACAAGTTCATAAAGCAAAAAGAAAACGGCTACCATTAGCAAGAAAAGTAAGAATATTTGATATGGCTTGACCATCTTATTTAAATTTTTGTACCCACGAGAGTCCTTATGTCTGTGCAGGACGCTATTATTTATGCAGAAAGTCTCATCTGGGCTCTCGAGACGAGGTTACGTACGCTATGCACCCCAAGCAAGACAGAGGCCCTTTAAGTGTATTATTATGGTAATACCAGGCTGCCATAGCGTGCTGGGCCTGGCCTGCACTGACTGGGAGGAGGGAAGCCATTAAACTCACACAATGTGGGATCTTCACAGTCCACTGCCGCCATGAAATGAAGAACATGGGGATCAAAGTGTTGATGATTACAATGCTGGTGACAACATGGGCAAGGAGACATGACATCGTTCCTTCCCCCGCCAAGCGTACTTGGATAGACAAGGGCAGTAATTCATGATGACACATCGTTACCATAATCCAGAGTTATGCGGTTTGGTCCTCAAGGTGCACTGCAAGTTGACATGATAACTTAACACCTGTCTTTGAGTGAACCAGAAAAATGAGGGGGGGTGGGGATGTAAAGTCAAGGACAGAAACAATAGTGAAATGGGTAAGTTGGGTTGAACTTCCATTTGGAAGATCTGGGGTTTGATTCTGTCTAAGTAGGCTGGTGGGTAAATGGTAGAGATTTTTCTCATCTCGAACATGTGTGCAGACCTGTCTAAACACTTATCTTGCGTTATACGCACACAGAACATCAACAATGCACGTTAGGGATCCTTTAAGTCATGTCAGAATCCGGTGGATTGTGGAAACATGAAACACCCAGCGTGCACGCCCACTCGAGACAAGAGCATGTAGACTGTACAGCAACTTATCCCCTGCATAGAATTGGCAAAACGACGCTCATCCATACATCATCATCATCATCAGGTGCCCTGCTGCATGGCGTTGGCGATCATAGACTTCCATCTGTCTTTATCTCTTGTTGCCTCAAGCATCTCCTCCACCCTCCTCGTCTTCAGCCACTCCGCAAGTCCGTCTAGCATTTTCTCCCTGGGTCTACCTGGTGCTCTCTTTCCCTCCAGCTTTTCCGTTGTGATCAGGTGCTTCAAATTCCCCTTCCTCATGAAATGTCCAATAAATGTTGCCTGTCTTTTCCTAATCTTCCTTATGAATGATCTACTTGTGTCTGCCTCCATCAAGACTGTCTCATATGTTTTCTTTGCTGTCCATGGAACTCACATCATTCTTCTTAGAAATCACATCTCGGCTGCCTCAATCTTGTTCTGGCTTTGCTTATTGACTGTCCACGCCTCAGATAGGTATAACAGTATTGGTTCTATATAACATTCAAGAACTCTCTTCCTGATATTAATTGATAGGCATTTGTTGGTAAGAATGCTTGTCATCTTCTTGAATGCTGTTTTGGCTTGGCCGATTCTGCCGGTTATTTCTGATGTGCATCTGCCATCTGATGAAATGATCGTTCCCAGGTATTTAAACTTATTAACCTGTGTCAAGGTTGTGCTATTTGCTGTTATT
>JAPXFY010002907.1:0-7500 GCA_030674185.1 Monoplex corrugatus
GTGTGTGTTTGTGTGTGTGGTGTGTGTGTGTGTGTGTGTGTGTGTGTGTGTGTGTGTGTGTGTGTGTGTGTGTTAAAAGACTTGTATTTCAATTGTAAAGAATTGTGGGCCTACTTGTGATTTTTCTCTATATGTATTCATTGTGATTGGAGATTGTGGTATACTTTTTGATTATATTTTGTTTTTTGTCTGTTGTTATTCTGAATGATCTTCCTACACTTGTTAAAGTTTTCTGTTTTTATCATTATAATATATAAAGTGGGGCCATCATACTTTTGATAAGGCTGTTTGAATTCTACAAAAGCATATATTGTTATCATCTGTTATGGTGTTGATGCTAACAAGAATAAAAATATGAATAAAATTAAAGATCAGGATAAGAATGATAATTAGTATAGTATCATGATTATCATAACTGCTACTTTTATTATCATTGCTATGTTTAGTAGTAGTACTGATATTAGCAGTTGTAGTAGCAACATTATTATTGTCATCATCATCATCCTCGTCATCCTCCTCCTCCTCTTCCTGCTCCTCCTCCTCATCATCATTAGTAATAGTTATAGTAGTAAAAGTAATGGTAGCAGTACCAGTTGACCAAAAATTGTGTCTGTCTTGTTATGTGCATTAGATACGTGTTTTCATTCTATTTTCGTGTGTTTCTGTTTTCACTTTACTGCTGTAAGCTAATGTTTAGATGGAGATGATTTGTAAGGGATGTAAGCCTGTTAGGTCACTAAAGGTCACAATGATTGATAGGATATTTTTGTATGTTGCTTTTATTTATATGATATTTTGTTTTGTATGTTACTTTTTGATATATGATATTTTGTCTTTAATCTGCTTAATTATGTATGCACAATATTTGATGATGCCAGAAAATATTTCTCTTATTTGTAACGTTTTTGTTATACATTGTTCCTTCACTTTCTTTTCTCTCCTTTCATTGTTCCGCCATACTGACCCGTTCACTTTTATGTCTATTACAAAATCTTAATAATTTCTCTTAGCATTGATAACGGAATACATGTATGGGGAGCACTTTGGGCTCCAGGGAAATGTGATGTGCAGTGGCAGCTTTGGCTAATTTAAGTCCGTTTTTATATGTTGAGAGTTCTTCGTTATGTTTATATTTGTATTCAGGCCTGTTTTTTTTTTTAATCCCCTGGTGACAAATTGGACGGAGTTCTCAACTCCAGGGGCATATCCTTAGATTATACACGTGATTGCATTGATACGTGTACTTTATTTTCTTTTTCAGTTTCTTTACCCCAATGAAGTATCTTGTATGTTTTAATTAATATGATTATAACTCTTAAATGGCTCTGCAGAATAAGCTGGGCTTGAAAGAAAAAAACCCAACAATACTCATGTTGCTATATCAGTGTGATTTACTCGTATGTAAGAAAACTGTGAAACTTTATTTCGTTTAAAACAACAACGACAATAAGACAGGAAAATGTTCTGCTGTCACTTCTTTTGGTCTGTTGTTGTGTTCTTTAGTGCTGCATCATCTTTTCTTGGAGGTCCGAGCGTTGATGATCTACACAATCTTGTGTCATGTACATGTATTGCTGTATTTATACCGAGCTGTTTAAGGTCATATACATGTTTATTACGGTATATATTTACTTATACATAATGCAACACTTTTTTATGTTAAACATACATGCTTTTTTACCTTGTTCATCAAACCCCCTGCTGCATGGTAATCATGGACCTCCATATGTATCTATCCCCTGCCGCCTCAAGCGCATATTCCATCCTCCCTGCCCTCAGCCACCCTGCAAGTCCATCCAACACTCTCCCCCTGGGTCCACCCGGTTCCACCCCCTCCCTCCAGCCCTCCTACCGTGACCAGGCGCTCCATTCCCCTCTCCTCACAAAATGGCCCATAAATGTTGCCTGTCTTTTCTTGATTTTCCCCATGAATAATCCTCCTGTGTCTGCCTCCACCAAGACCGTCCTGTTTATTTTCCCTGCTGTCCATAGAACTTTCAACATTCTTCTTAGAAACCACATCTCGGTTGCCTCAATCTTGCCCCGTCCTCGCCACCTGACTGTCCACGCCTCACAACCGTATAACACTATCGGCTCTATACAACACTCAGGAACTCTCTTCTCGATGTCGATGTTAATTGTTAAAGCATCTATTGGTAAGAACGCCCCTCATCTTCCCGAATGCTGTCCTGGCCTGGCCGACTCCGCTGGCCACCTCCGACGTGCATCTGCCGTTCTGCGAGACGACTGCTCTCGGACATTCAGACCCATCAACCTGTCTCAAGGTTATGCTGTCCGCTGCCACTTTGCATGAGGGGACTCCATGTCTTTCACTGATTACCATGACTTCAGTCTTCATGCCACCTAGCTCCAACCCTTTATCCCTGCCCTCTATCTCACAAGGTTTTGTAGGTCCCACTCACTCTCTGCAACCAGCACGGTATCATCTGCGCAACGAATGTTGTTCATCACCTTTCCTCCAAACTTCACTCCAGGGCATTTCTCCATTTCTCTCATGATGACTTCGTTGTAAAGTGAAAACAGACCTACTGACAGAACCTTGCCTGACTCCTCCCCTGACACCTTGTAAAGAGCCCCTATTGCTTTCCACTCTCATTGCAGCTGTCTGTTCCCAACACACATGTCCGACTAGTCGTAGACCCCTTCCACCAACATTGAGTCCCTCAAGCTGGCCGACCAACTCTTCATGTCCCACCCAACCAAAAGCCTCGGTACAACCAACAAAGCACACATATAAATCCACATTCACCTCGACTGACATCTCCACGACAGCTCCCAGGATGTATATGTACCAATAGTTCCTTTCCCTTCCACAAATCCACACTGTTCTTCCGCCATTTCTCTCCTGATTCCATTCCTTGTCCCCTCATGACCATTCCCAATAGGATCTTTGCCACATTGTTGCGTGAGTTAGTACATGTTTGGTGTTTTTGTTGTGTGACTTCACAACTTTTGTTTTCTGTATACATATTTTTGTTATAGTGAGCGTTAAGGGCTTTTAAAGTCCACAACACATATGGTGCCGTATTGACACCGAGATTTTTTAGTGTATTTTTGATATATACATGCACTCAGAAGGGATATGTTTTGCCCTGTAACTGAATGATTACGCTGTGTTGAATCGAACATCTACAGATTATATTTGTGTAGTGTTATGACAGTGTTATATGTTATTTAAGTCTGAAAAAAAGAAAGATTTTGTTGTTTTCTTGGTTTGTGCGTCTGTACGTTACAGTACATATGCTTTTTGAATCGTGTTTTAAATACATCTTGTACATATGTATGTTACAGTACATAGACTATTTGTTTTTGTGTTTTAGATACATCTTGTACATCTGTACGTTACAGTACATATACTTTTTGTTTTTGTGTTTTAGATACATCTTGTACATCTGTACGTTACAGTACATATACTTTTTGTTTTTGTGTTTTAGATACATCTTGTACATCTGTACGTTACAGTACATATACTTTTTGTTTTTGTGTTTTAGATACATCTTGTACATCTGTACGTTACAGTACATATACTGTGTGTTTTTGTGTTTTAGATACATCTTGTGCATCTGTACATTACAGTACATATACTGTTTGTTTTTGCGTTTTAAATACATCTTGTACATATGTACGTTACAGTACATATACTTTTTGTTTTTGTGTTTTAAATACATTTTGTACATCTGTACGTTACAGTACATATACTTTTTGCTTCGCGTTTTAAATAAATCTTTTACATCTGTACGTTACAGTACATATACTTTTTGCTTCGCGTTTTAAATAAATCTTGTACATCAGGAAAAGGCAGTGAAGGCGTATGCACAAACATCTACTCACAAACTTGCGCGCTCACGCGCTTGCACACACACACACACACACACACACACACACACACACACACACACACACACACACCACACACACACACACACACACACACACACACAACACACACACACACACACACACACGCACACACATACATAGACATGCACACACACACATTCACACTCACATAAACGTACAGAGAGAGAGAGAGAGAGAGAGAGAGAGAGAGAGAGAGAGAGAGAGAGAGAGAGAGACTCAAGCACATACAGACAGAGAGACAAAGAGAGACAGACAGACAGACAAACAGACAGGCAGGCAGATAACCAGACAGACAGACAGACAGATAGACTGACAGACAGAAAGAGTAAAACCAAAGCAGTAACTGTTGTCTTCAGAAAATGAAAGTGAAAAGGAAAACAAAAGGCCAGTGAAGGACAGAAAGAGAAGAAGAATAAGTGAATGAAGAAGAATAAAGTGGAGAAGAAACTGCAAACAAGAATTAAAGAAAGTAGAGCAGGAAGAAGAAAAAAGAAAGAAAAAATAAGAGAGAAAGAAAGAGGAAGACAGATGAACAACACGAGCAACAACAAAAATAACAGCAACAAAAGCATCAGCAACAACAAATCCAGAAATGTTAGGTTCACAGAAAATGATTCAAAACAATGAAACCCCTTAATATCAAAACTGCTTTGTTGTTGTTGTTGTTATTGTTGTTGTTGTTGTTGTTGTTGTTGTTGTTCAGTGGGGTCATTGAAGTTTAAATATTTCCTCGGTTTTTTGTGGGGGGGGGGGGGGGGGTTGTTTGTTTTTGTTTTGTTTTTGTTTTTACATCACTGTGGGGCTTTGAAGAACTGAGTAAATTATAATAATGTATGATAACACTGTCTGTGTTCACAACTAACTCTCTGTGTCTGCCTGCCTGCCTGCCTGCCTGCCTGCCTGCCTGCCTGCCTGCCTGTCTGACTGCCTGTCTGTCTGTCTGTCTGACTGCCTGTCTGATTGCCTGTCTGACTGCCTGCCTGCCTGCCTGCCTGCCTGCCTGTCTGTCTGTCTGACTGCCTGTCTGACTGCCTGCCTGCCTGCCTGCCTGCCTGCCTGTCTGTCTGCCTGCCTGCCTGCCTGTCTGTCTGTCTGTATGCCTGTCTCTCTGTCTCTCTGTCTCTCTGTCTGTCTGTCTCTATCCCCCCTATTTCTCTTCTCCCTCTTTTCTTTCTTTCTCTCTCTCTCTCCTTTCTTTTTCTCATTCTATCACACACACACACACACACACACACACACACACACACACACACACACACACACACACACACACACACACACACACACACACGCACACACACACACACACGTACACACACACACACACACTCTCTTTCTCTTTCTCTCTCTCTCTCTCTTCTCTCTTTCCATTGGTCTCTCTTGCTTTCTCTCTCTCACACTCTCTCTCTTCTCCTCTCTTTCTCTCTCATTCTTTCTGCCATCCCCCCCCCCCTCTCTCTCTCTCTCTCTCGTCCTTTCTTTCTCTCTCTGCGTCTGTCTGCCATTCTCTCTCTCTCTCTTCCTCTCTCTGTCTGTATGTCCCTGTCTGTCTCTGTCTGTCTCTGTCTCTGTTGGTCTCTGTCTCTGTCCCTCTCTGTCTCTGCCTGTCTCTGTGTGTCTCTCTCTCTCTTTCTCTCTCTCTCTCTCTCTCTCTCTCTCTCTCTCTCTCTCTCTCTCTCTCTCTCTCTCTCTCTCTCTCTCTCTTCTGTCTCTCTTTCTTTCTCATAAACACACGGAACCTGCACATGCAAACACCACCACGTACCCTACACGTGCACACACTATTCACCATCTTCTTTTTTTCCTAGTTTCAATCATTTTTTTATGATCAAACATACCTTCTTGTTATTTTGTCATTATGCTGCTGCTGCCAATTGTTATGATCATGGTGATGATGTTGATGATTATGATAATGTTAATCATGACCATTTTTAATTGACTTTTTTATCTTATCTTGTTTGTTTCGTTTTTGTCACATCTTTTACACAATCTCAATGGCACTAATCTCAAAACAGTCATCCCGGCTCCACAACACACAACCAACCCAAAGTTTTCCACAACACAGCACCAAACTTAAGTTCTCCACAACACAACACCAACCTTAAGTTCTCCCCAACACACCACCGACCTAAAGTTTTCCACAACACACCAACCTAAAGTTCTCCACAACACACCAACCTAAAGTTCTCCACAACACATCAACCTAAAGTTCTCCACAACACATCATCAACCTAAAGTTCTCCACAACACATCAACCTAAAGTTCTCCACAACACACCATCAACCTAAAGTTTTCCACAACACATCAACCTAAAGTTCTCCACAACACACCATCAACCTAAAGTTTTCCACAACACACCTTCAACCTAAAGTTTTCCACAACACACCATCAACCTAAAGTTCTCCTCAACACATCAACCTAAAGTTCTCCACAACACACCAACCTAAAGTTCTCCACAACACATCACCTAAACTTCTCCACAACACATCAATCTAAAGTTCCCACAACACACCAACCTAAAGTTCTCCACAACACATCAACCTAAACTTCTCCACAACACATCAATCTAAAGTTCTCCACAACACACCAACCTAAAGTTCTCCACAACACACCAACCTAAAGTTCTCCACAACACACAACCTAAAGTTCTCCACAACACACCAACCTAAAGTTCTCCAACACAACAACCTAAAGTTCTCCACAACACACCAACCTAAAGTTCTCCACAACACACCAACCTAAACTTCTCCACAACACACCAACCTAAAGTTCTCCACAACACATCAACCTAAAGTTCTCCACAACACACCAACCTAAAGTTCTCCACAACACACCAACCTAAAGTTCTCCACAACACACCATCAACCTAAAGTTCTCCACAACACAACATCCTAAAGTTCTCCACAACACACCAACCTAAAGTTCTCCACAACACAACAACCTAAAGTTCTCCACAACACAACAACCTAAAGTTCTCCACAACACAACAACCTAAAGTTCTCCACAACACACCATCCTTATGTTTTCCACAACACAGCACTAACATACAATTCAAACAGTCCACTTTCCAGTATCAAACAGTCTGATGGGAGCGAGTGATGTTGAGCTGTAGATCACCATCCAGAGGAGATCCAGCATTGCTGCTGAGTCAGTTTAGTGAAGTTCAGCATTGCCTGTCCTGATCCAACTTATTAAGGACGATGTGTATGAAGCCCCTACTAACGATAGTAATCACTTTGTCATGGAGGCAGACCAAGTTGTAGAACAACGGTAAGAAAATCACAACTACAAGTTCTCCATCGACATCATCCACGAATCATCATCATCATCATCATCATCATCATCATCATCATCATCATCATCATCATCATCATCATCATCATCATCATCTTGTGCCCTGTCGCAGGGCGTTGGCGATCATGGACCACCACGTGAATCTATAATTTGTCGCTGCAAGTACATCGACCATCCTCTCTGTTTTCATCCACTTCACAAGTTAGTCTAATCTCTTTTCCCTTAGACTGCCTAATGCTCTTTTCCCTCCAGTTTTCCTTTTGTGACTAGGTACTATAATTTCTACTGCCTCATGAAATGTCCTGTAAATGTTCCTAGTCTTTT
>JAPXFY010002907.1:12500-24327 GCA_030674185.1 Monoplex corrugatus
ATTTTATAGTTATTCTATTTAATCGGTTATTTGAAAATGGTATTTTCCCCACAGAATGGGCCAAATCTATTATTGTCCCCATACATAAGAAAGGAGATGTAAACAACCCAGACAACTACCGAGGGGTTGCACTCACAAGTGTTTTAGGCAAAGTTTATACAAATATATTAAATAAACGACTTACGAAATGGGCAGAGAGGGAAGAAAAAAATAATAGAAGAACAAGCAGCATTCCGATCTGGATACAGTACAATAGATCACATTTTCACGCTGTACGCTTTAGTCCAAAAATACCTTCTTAATCACACTAAACTATACGTAGCATTTGTAGATTTTCGCAAAGCATTTGACTCAGTTAATAGAAATGTACTTTGGGTATTCTGCGAAAGAATGGAGTAAATAGTAAATTATATGTCTCTTAAAAGTATATATAATTCTGTGTTAGCATGTGTTCGTGACAAAGATATGTACACCAACTTTTTCGAATGTCCACGAGGAGTGAAACAAGGATGTCTCCTCAGCCCCTTACTATTTTCATTTTTTATTAATGAGTTAGCGTTAGAAATAGCCAAAAAAGGGAGACATGGTGTACAGCTATTGCCTGGTGCTGTTGAAGTTTTTTTTATTGCTATTTGCTGATGATGTGGTGCTTTTGTCAGACACTGTCATAGGGTTACAAAATCAACTAAATGCTTTAAAACATGAATCTGATAGGTTGTTACTGTCTGTGAACCTAGAAAAGACGAATGTGATGATTTTCCGTAAGGGAGGACATCTTTCGGCTCGAGAAAAATGGGTTTATGGTGAGTCTGAAGTTAAAGTAACAAACTCATATAAATATCTAGGTATTTTTTTTTACAACAAAACTGAGTCTTCAAAGCGCATGGGTGGAAAGCAGCAAAAAAGGGAAAAGAGGAATGATGGAAATTTTAAGATCTTTAAGAAAATTGAACTGCACTGACTTCTCGATTCTTTGGAAACTTTTCGACTCACAAATTGAACCAATCTTAACGTATGGCTCAGAAATATGGGGTTTTTCGAGCAATCATAAAATGGAAAAGGTACATACATTTGCCATCAAACGTTTCCTTTCGGTACCATTGCATTCATCTAATAAAATGTTATATGGAGAAACTGGCCGTTATCCTTTGTTTTTGAAAACTCAAATGAAGTGTATTAAATACTGATTGAAATTAACCCAGCTCCCAATGTCAAGATTGTGCAAGCAGGCATATGAGATGTTACTGAATCAATTAGACTCGGGTAAACAAAACTGGGCATATTTCGTTAAGAAAATGTTAACCACACATGGATTTGGTATTGTGTGGATGTGCCAGGGAGTTGGTTATGAACAAGGATTTATTTCAGAATTTAGGGATAGACTAGTTGATTCGTACAAACAAAACTGGCACGCTCAAATGGAAGAATCTGAGAAATATGATTGGTTCCTTTCCTTTAAAAGTATATTTCAAACCGAAAAATATATAAAGGCCGTAACAAATAAATGGCACAGAAGCAATCTTGCTCGTTTTAGACTAAGAGCCCTAGGGCTAAATGCAACAAGAAGATGGTTTTACTCAAATTCATCGGCACACTCTATTTGTCCCATGTGTAATGTAGAGACAGAAGATGAAATGCATTTTTTGTTTGTTTGCAAGTCGTATGAAAGTATACGACAAAAATGCATAATCTTTGATGAGGACATTTCGAGTCAAAGAGTCAATACCAGAATACTCATGACTGAAGATGAAAACTATCAAAAATCCCTCGCGAAATTTATCGCCCTTGCTTGGGAAAGTCGGAGAAAGAAAACAACACAGTAATAAATTAATGTAAGTTTATCTCCAGTGAAGATATCACTTTATACTGTTCTTATGTTTATTTGCCAGATTTAGGTCTTCCTCTTACTTATATGACTAATTACGTCGGGTGGTCAACTGTTTCTTCAACTTTTTGTTCAACTTTTTAAATTAATGTACGTTTATCTCCAGTGAAGATGTTACGTTATATTGTTTTTTTTGTTTGTTTTCTGGATTTGGGTCTTCCTCTTATATGACTAATTATGTCAGGTGGTTAACTATTTAACTTTTTGTTCAACTTTATAAATTAATGTAAGTTTATATTCAGTGAAGATATCACTTTATACTGTTCTTATGTTTATTTGGCGGATTTGGGTCTTCCTCTTACCTATATGACTAATTACGTTGGGTGGTCAACTGTTTCTTCAACTTTTGTCCAACATTTTGTTCAACTTTTTCCGTTCAATTTTTTCTTCATCTTTAGGGAAAAAATTCAAATGAATGTATTGTCAGCCATGACTATATTTATAAATCTTTGTTTCGAGAAAACGTCGCCGAAAAATTTAATGACTTTGTTTTATGCTCCTTGCCACAAGGACAAAAATGTCAATGGCAATAAACCATTTTCAGTTTCAGTTTCAGTTTCAGTTTCTCTCTCTCTCTCTTGTTCAACTTTTTTCCTTCAATTTTTTCTTCATCATTAGAAGAAAAATTCAAATGGATGTAATGTCAGCCATGGCTATATTTATAAACTTTTGTTTCGAGAAAACGTCAGCGTAAAATTTAATGACTCTCTCACTCTCTCTCTCTCTTTTTCTCTCTCTCTCTCTTTCTCTCTCTCATTTTCTCTCTCTCTCTCTTTCTCTCTCTCTTTCTCTCTCTCTCTCTCTTTCTCTCTCTCTCTTTCTCTCTCTCTCTTTCTCTCTCTCTCTCTCTCTCTCTCTCTCTCTTTGTGTGAGTTTGTGAGTTTGTGTGTTTGTATTTCTTTCTAGCAACACACACACACACACACACACACACACACACACACACACATACACACACACACACACACACACACACACACACACACACACATATACATATATATATATATATATATACATACACGATAAAGAAAGAACAGCATGAAGTCTAACCCCAAAACAGTTTAGTTCCCTCCCCCTTTCTGTCTCTGTGTTTGTATGTCTCCATCTGTCGATCTGTCTGTCTGTCTGTCTCTGTCTCTCTCTCTCACTCTCTCTCTCTCTCTCTCACAGACAGACACACACAACACACACTCACACACACACACACACACACACACACACACACACAAACACGCAGACATGCACACGCACGCACGCAAGCACAAGTACACACAGATACACTTAAAAATTGGACAGTTTGATGATTTGATATCTTTTAAAGCATTCATCCCAAACAGAACTGGAAGCTGTTTTCAAAATAAGGAACAGTAATATTGAAAATAACAAAATTGAATTACTGACTGACTGAGTGTGTGTGTGATTGAGTGTCGATGCATGTGTGTGCGCACGCGCGCGCGCGCACGCGCGCGTGTGTGTGTATGTGTATATGTGTGTGTGTGTGACAGAGAGTGCAGAATGAGAGTGAGTGAGTGAGAGAGAGAGAGACGGAGATAGCTAGTAAGCTAGCTACCTAGCTAGATAAATAAATAGTGACAGATAGATGGATATATAGATAGATAGACAGATAGATATATAGGTAGACACATACATACATACATACATACATACATACATACATACATGCATACATACATACATACATACATGCAGACATACACACATGCACACATACACACATACATACATACATACATTGATATATACATACATACGAACATGCATACATGCATTGATACATACATACATTCATACATGCATAATTATATACATACACGCATACATACATACATACATACATACATACATAGCCAGCCAGACAGACTGATAGACAGATAAATAGATAGACAGATAGATAGATAGATAGATATATAGATAGATAGATAATTAGACAGTAGATATAGATAGATAGATAGATATATAGATAATTAGACAGTATATATATATTATATATATATATATATATATATGGAGAGAGAGAGGGAGGAGAGAGGGGAAAGGTCAGGTATATAACAGACCTTGTCCATATCCCCCAGGTGCCAGTTTGACCTTCCCCACTGTGGAGTCTGGTGGAATTATCGTAATGGAACACACATCGTTGACATTAACGTTCTTCTTGGACAACCAGTGCAAGTCTGCACAACAACTGATGAACTTTATCATCAACGTTGACTTCGTTCAGTCACCAAACAAGACCCAAAACTTGACCGATGCTGACACCAAGAATAAAATTTCTCACATGCCTGAACTGACTCAAGAATCGTTGAACGTGGATACCACGACAACAACCCCCCCTAAACCTGATGTTTACACGCCCAAACTGACTCAAGAATCGTTGAACGCACATGTCATCACTGAAAACGTTCTCCAAACACCAAAACCAGGACAAGGAATCGTGAAGACCAAGACAGAAAACACGCATGGGTCCAGTTCACTGATACCCCGATCTTTCTGCATGTTCACGCATGAGGAAGGAGCGTGCAGCACAGATGACAGAGGAGACACCAAGTGTGTGTGCCCACACACGGGGACGGGGTTGTACCACTTTGTGCACACTGTGGACTCTTCTGACAGGGGGACCTGGGTCTGGTCAGCTTCCTCACCTCTAATGAACGAGACCTCCATTGCTGTTGCCGTCACAGGTGAGTAGACATCTGATGACGATGATGATTATGAGGAGGAACAGAGTGATGGTGGTGATGATGGTGGAGATGGTGATGATGGTGGTGATCGAGAGCGTGATGTGGAGTATGAGGAGACAGAGGTGGGTGGTGGTGATGGTGATTGTATTGTTGTCGGTGGTTATTGTTAAGATAGGTGTTGATGATGACGATTATGGTCGTGGTGATGGTAATCATGATGATGATAAGGATAGGGATTATGATTGTTGTTTATATTGTTATCATCACTGTTGTTGTTGTTATTTTACCAACCTGCACCTGATATTGGGTTGCCTCCATTTGCTTATAAGGTTTTCTATTTGACTTTCAGTTAATCTTTATTTAAAAGGCCAAACGAGGTGGTAGAGACCTCTGCTTATCTATATGCCAGTATTATGAGGACGGTGCTCATCTCCTCTTCCTCGCTGCCTCATCTTTACTAACTTACCTGTTTGCAAGATTTTCAGGCTTTCTTCTTTGTAGTTTCAATAATCATTTTGGACGTTTTTTTTTCCATTTTATAACAAAAGCAGTGCTAATGCGTATGAATAAATTCCAAGAGTAGAGACACTATTTTGATAGATATGAAACAAATGAACACTGTGAAAATAAGCCAAAGCCAGGTACCCACAGCTAGGTAGACTGAAGACAGCATACACCCATTTTTTTCTCAGGTGAGACTCACACTGATGGAAATGTGTGCACTCAGATTGGCATGGTCTGACTCTCAATCAATCAGGCTTGTTAACAAAATAAAACAGGTGTAAAATCTTTGGTCTTCTCTTATTCAACTTCCTCAGAGATAAATACAGTATGATTTATATGATTTACACAAGACACATGCAAAATCTGTACTCTTGGTTAGCACGACTTATTCAGAGATAAATACAGTGTGATTTTCTGTCAGACTGAAGTCTTGATATTGGAGATCGTAAATTTGTTCTTACAGTTTGGAAAAGGCCATTGTCCAAACAATGGCACCTGTCTATAAATCATCCTGTAAATAAACGTCCAGATCTAGTTCATCTCTTTCTGGATCCAGATTACCTGAGCACTGGCAGTTCATTTGATTCTGATAAACCATTATTTGGCACAATATTAGCAAATTGTTAACCTTCCTTTAATATTCCTTCTCAGAAAAAAAAATTCAATTATGTTTGAAAAACACATCTTAACCTTGTAAGCAACTTGCTGCTAAACTACCCATTTAGGTTTATATATATATATATATATATATATATACATATATATATATATATTATAAATCTCAAGTGAAATACTACTCAAACAACGTGTTAAATGGAGGGTAATCAGTATGGCCTGACCATCGCATTTCCTGTCACAGAAGAACCAGTGGAGAACTACATCAACTTCACAGTGAATGAAAAAACAGAAATGACATTTTCCCAGAACTCATCAGCAAACATCACGTGCAGTTTTGACAACAGCCAGTTAAAAACCCCAGTCAGCGTCAATCTTCGACTGATCAAAGAAAACGGTGACGTCATGAAGCGTGCGGGCACTGATGACGAAAACCAGGTCAGTTACGTCATCCCTTCTCTCGACTGTGACGACATGGGTTATGTGATGTGTAAAGTGGCGGGTGGTTCCAGCAAGTCCATTCTATTGTTGGTGAAGTGTAAGTATACATTTTTATCGTTGACTTGCTCAAGGACACAAGACAGTACAGCATACTGAGTACAAGGTTAAGACAGTCCCATAATCCTAATCCAGGCTGTGTGGGGAGTGAGATGGTAGAGACCTCAGTACTCTCAGGTCAATTTTCTTAGTATGATTCCCACAACTCAGTTGCTTCTTACCTTCTCTAACATTAAAGACAGTCAGAAACCCATTCACACTTAGGTAGGCTGGGAGCCTGCACACGTATATGTATACAATGTTAGTGAGAGATGATTAGCATTTTGTCAATTCATGCTAGCAGATTGTGAAGATAGCAGCTCTCTCTACCTCCATGCCAAAGTGTGTGCTGGATTTTAGTCGTTTTAGAATTATAGTGCAGATTCAGTCTTAGACAGTTGGAGTATGCAGTTGTCTCTGCGTTTGTTTGGTTCTTTGGTCTGTTTGTGGTTTGATGTGTGTTTCTGTCTCTGTTAGTCTTTATATCTCTATTTTAGTCTTTCTTGGGAAGTAGGTCAGTTGTTTAGTTTCTGTCTGTCTGTCTGTCTGTATATCTGTCTGTCTGTCTCTCTGTCTGCCTGTCTATCTGCATGTTGGTCTCTTTGTCTCTGTCTTTTTTCAACTCTCCATCTCTGTCTCTATGTCTTTGTCTCTCTGTCTCTGTCCCTCTCTGTGTCTCTGTCTCTGTCTCTCTGTTTCTGTCTGTCTGTCTGTCTGTCTCTCTGTCTCTGTCTCTCTATTTGTTTGTCTTTTTCATTTCTCTCTGTTTTTGTCTTTTTCCTCACTTTCTCTCACTCTGTCTTAATCCCCCTCTCTCTTTCTTTGTTTCCCCATCTCTCTCTCTCTCTCTCTCTCTTTCTCTCTCTCTCTCTCTTTCTGTTTGTCTCTCTCTTTCTTTTGCACCCCTATCTTTCTCTCACAACTTATCTCTCATGTGCCTCTCTGTTTTTCTGTTTTTCTTTTTTATTTATTTGATTCTTTCTTTTCAAGGAAAGGGATTTATTTTACGTAAAGTGAAGGGCATGTGTGTGTGTGTGTTGTGTGTGTGTGTGTGTGTGTGTGTGTGTGTGTGTGTGTGTGTGTTTGTGTGTGTGTGTGTGTGTGTGTGTGTGTGTGTGTGTGTTTGTGTGTCCATCAGATCTTGATGGATGAATGTTTACCAGGACTTCATCAAAACTTTGGACTGTTCAGAGTGGATGCAAGTGGAAATTTGGAAGATGCAGCACTAAAGTCTAAGTCATACTGACAAAACAAACGAGCCCGAAACTAGTTCTTTTAGAAAATTAAATGTGTGAACAGATCTTCTGAAAACATTTTGTAATCTGGCTTCACTGCCATGACTGTCCAACATTGTGTTTGTCACGCATCAAGTTTTGATTCAACTGAAGCTTTTTTCAAAGATCAGTGTCCTTGAGAATTACAAAATTTGGATTTTCTTGTGGAAAGCAATGATTTTGAATCGAATTGTCTCACTGGTTTTGATTGGACAAGTTTATGTTTCACCTTGCGAACTGTGTAAGCAGAGCTTTATAGGTTCATATTGCTTATAGCCCAGCTGACTACTAGGGCCATATCAGGGCTAACACCATATCAAAAATGACAACCAGGGTTAAGATAAAAGACAGCAGTTAAAACCCATACTCACTTTAATGTGTATGCTAATAAACAATCAAAATCGATCACACGGAAACAACCATTCTATGAGTCATGATGACATGTATATGAACAGCAGCATTATTCACATCGCCATTATTCTTGTCTAAACATCAAAACTGTTCACACAGAAAGGCTGATACTGTTATTCATAACGACACGTGTGGAAACAGCAGCATCACCGTTAAAAAAATGAAATAAACAGTATTAGTTTCAGTGGTGATCTGCTGACTAATCATCTTCAATAATAAATTCAGAAACAATTTTGCAAACACGACTGTATACGTGAAATATTATCTTCTGGCGTATTCATATTCACTCCTAAAATAGGGAAAAAAAATCTTGCAAACGTAACTACGTACATGTAATCGTATGAAGTCATATTTGCAGGATGTTGTGTGTAATCTTCAATAAGTTAACATCAATCCTGTAAACATGACTAGATCAGTGAAATATTCTCCACCACTGTCTCACTATCAAAGACATACCGGTCTGTGTCATAAGGAAAACAGCAACAAAGAACACAATATACATTATGTAAGTGATTTTGCATATTGCACAGACAGACATAAACGATTCAAAAAGATGGTCATGACTTACTTGTTCTGTGACTTCATCCCATAACATAAGAATACTTTTGCAAACGTACAAGTACACACACGTACGCATGTCTCACGTCTATATGCATGCACACACACACACACACACACACACACACACACACACACACACACACACACACACACACACACACACACTCATACATGCAGGCACAAATCTCTCCCTCCCCCACTCTCTCTGTCTATCTGTCTGTCTGTCTGTCTCTCTCTCTCTCTCTCTCTCTCTCTCTCTCTTCTCTCTCTCTCTCTCTCTCTCTCTATATATATATATATATATATATTATATCAGATTGCTCTGTGAGAAATACCTGCAACACCAGCAAGGCCTTTACCACGTCTTCGTGGACTTCAAGAAGGCATTCGACAGAGTTTGGCACGCAGCCTTGTGGGCAACCATGAGGCTGTACAACATCAATGCCAACCTGATCAGAACCATAGAATGCCTCTACGAAAAGGCGACCAGTGCAGTCTACCATGACAACAACATAGGCGAATGGTTCCGAACCACAGTTGGAGTACGCCAAGGATGCCTGCTCTCCCCACTCTCTTCAACATCTTCTTAGAGAGAATAATGGCTGACGCACTTGAAGATCACGAGGGAACAGTCAGCATCGGAGGTAGAACAATCACAAACTTGCGTTTTGCCGACGACATTGACGGACTAGCTGGGCAAGAGCAAGAGCTAGTCAGCTTGATAAAACATCTTGATGAGGCCTCCACATCATATGGCATGCAGATCAGTGCAGAGAAAACCCAGTTGATGACAAATAATACCAATGGCATCAGCACTGACATTACCATAGACAACAAGAAACTTGAGACCGTCCATAGATTTAAATATCTGGGAGCTATAGTATCAGATGAAGGATCAAAGCCCGAGGTACTTTCCAGGATTGCACAGACCACAGCTGCAATGACCAAGCTAAAAGTCATCTGGAACGACAAGAATATCGCAACCGGCTCCAAGATCAGACTGATGCGTTCCCTGGTCATGTCAATATTTTTGTATGCATGCGAAACATGGACCATAACAGCAGACATTGAAAGAAGGATACAGGCAATGGAGATGAGATGCTTCCGCAAACTCCTTGGTATCTCGTACATAGATCATATAACCAATAAAGAAGTGAAAACCCGAATCGAAAACGCCATCGGGCCGTATGAAGACCTCCTGACCTCAGTGAAAAGACGCAAACTGAGGTGGTACGGGCACGTCACACGATCATCTGGACTGGCCAAGACCGTCTTGCAGGGAACAGTTCAGGGAGGGAGACGAAGAGGCAGACAGAGAAAAAGATGGGAAGACAATATCAGAGAGTGGACTGGCCTTGAATGGAATATCATTCTGCGGAAAGCTGAGGACCGTGAGGAGTGGAGGAAGTTGGTTGCAAAATCTTCAATGGTGCCCCAACGGTCAACCAGACTACGGGACTGATGATGATGATGATGATATATATATGTGTGTGTGTGTGTGTGTGTGTGTGTTTCCTTCCTCTCTGTGTTTTTTTTTTCTTCTCTTTCACTAATCCACAAACCACATTTTGGGTCAAAGGCAAACCAAGATTCACGAAAGGACACCAGGAAAAACTGAGGGGAATACCATCAGCAGGAAACAACGTCATCTACCAGTTACCCTTCCGTTCTCATACAGCCAACATATCGAAATGCCAGATCCGCAGAATGTGGACATCATCTGAAAACACTACTGGCCTGTCAGCAAACGCATCTTCTCACAGCTCTTCGTCTGTTAACGTGTTTTACCACTGTGATAGGTAGGTGGTTACTTGGATTGTTGTTAGTGATGTTCGGAGTTGACAGTTTTTTCAAGTCTTTGCATCAGATGATTCCATATGCAGTCCATCCAAATCCGCCAGTAATCGTTGGCCAACACCCTGGTCCTGCGCAAAACTCTATGCACTGGTAAGGTCTTGAAACAGGGACAGGGGTAGGAGAGAAGGGACCTAGAACACACTAAGCTAACATCATCAGAATAATGGAAACATTAAGACGTACAGCAAACAGGCCAGGTCTTGAACTAATGTTGTGGACTAGGATTGAACTCGAGATATCAGATTTTGAGTCCACAGCTCCATTAAAAGAACCGACCAGTCTGCAGTGTTGGTGGTGATAACTGGATTGGGATTGGATTGGATTTTCCCCCCACAAAATGCAGGTTACTCTCGTAAGAAAAATCACGAGCACGCTGCACAAAGGATGGGATCTTGTACGTGCATACAATGCATGCTGCACAAAGGACGGGATCTTGTACGTGCATACAATGCATGCTGCACAAAGGACGGGATCTACAACTTGCATAGAATGCACGCTGCACAAAGGACAGGATCTACAACTTGCATAGAATGCACGCTGCTCAAAGGACGGGATCTACAACTTGTATAGAATGCACGCTGCACAAAAGACAGGATCTTGTATGTGCATAGAATGCACGCTGCACAAAGGATGGGATCTTGTACGTGCATACAATGCATGCTGCTCAAAGGACGGGATCTACAACTTGCATAGAATGCACACTGCACAAAGGATGGGACCTTGTACGTGCATACAATGCATGCTGCTCAAAGGACGGGATCTACAACTTGCATAGAATGCACGCTGCACAAAAGACAGGATCTTGTATGTGCATAGAATGCACGCTGCACAAAGGACGGGATCTACAACTTGCATAGAATGCACGCTGCACAAAGGACAGGATCTTGTATGTGCATACAATGCATGCTGTACAAAGGACAGGATATTGTACGTACATAGAATGCACGCTGCACAAAGGACAGGATATTGTACGTACATAGAATGCACGCTGCACAAAGGACAGGATCTTGTATGTGCATAGAATGCACGCTGCACAAAGGACAGGATATTGTACGTGCATAGAATGCACGCTGCACAAAGGACGAGATATTGTATGTGCATAGAATGCACGCTGCACAAAGGACAGGATATTGTACGTGCATAGAATGCACGCTGCACAAAGGACAGGATTTTGTATGTGCATAGAATGCACGCTGCACAAAGGACATTATATTGTACGTGCATAGAATGCACGCTGCACAAAGGACATGATCTTGTACGTGCATAGAATGCACGCCACACAAAGGACAGGATATTGTACGTACATTGTACGTGCATAGAACGCACGCTGCACAAAGAACAGGATATTGTACGTGCATAGAATGCACGCTGCACAAAGGACAGGATATTGTACGTGCATATAACGCACGCTGCACAAAGAACAGGATATTGTACGTGCATAGAACGCATGCTGCACAAAGAACAGGATATTGTACGTGCAT
>JAPXFY010002908.1:0-24326 GCA_030674185.1 Monoplex corrugatus
TGGACCAATACTGTTGTTCGGTTGCGAGGTGTGGACAGTCAGCAAGCAAAGCCAGAACAGGATTGAGGCAGCCAAGATGTGGTTTCTAATAAAAATGTTGAGAGTTCCATGGACAGCAAAGAAAACAAACGAGACAGTCTTGGAGAAAATACACAAGAAGATCATTCATAAGATTAGGAAAATGCAGGCAACATTCTTTTAGGCCATTTCATGAGGAAAGGGGAATTGGAACACCGGTGTACAACGGGAAAGCGGGAGGGAAGTAGAGAAACCGGGTAGACCCGGGGAGAAGATACTGACGGACTGCAGTGGCTGAATACAGGGAGGGTGGAACAGATGCTGAGGCAACAAGAGATAGATGGAAGTCCATAATCGCCAACGCCATGCGGCAAGGCACCTGATGATGATGACGATCTAAAGATTTACCCCTGGCGCAGACCACTCCGTCTTATTTATCGCACAGGGGTTTTCAAAAAAACACCTGAACACAAATTTATGCATAACTAAGGACACCAAAACATACGCCAACCACCAATCCCAAGAAAAAGCACGCCAAGACCCCACCGAACACCCAAGTGAATGGACCAGCAAGCCAGAAAACAGGAATAGAAGCAAAGGAACAAGGCAGAAGCGGACAGAAAACAAATGTAGAACTGAACTTCCAGAAGAATCTTAGCCAAAATGTCCAAGTACTCTGAACTAAAATGTAGATTTTTTTAATGTAATGGCATGATAACCACAATATCAGTTGGGTTCCATGTTATTGTTTCTATATAAAACTGTCCTTGTTTAATTATTATCCATTTAAAAATATTACGTAAGCGGTAAGGCAGGTTTACGTTGTGTTCCGTTCCTTTTTTCTTATTTCCTTGGGTTTTCCTTATTTTACGTTATGTTTTGAATTATTTTGTTTGAGGCTTTTTGCTTTCATTATTTTTTTAGTTACGTTTTTGTTTCGTTTTCATTTAGTTTCAATTAGAGTTTGGATTTGGATTTCAAGTTGATGTTTCTTCCTCCCGCGTGATTTCTACACCGGGCATTTTTTTTAAAGTGTGGTTCAGTTTTACTTTTCAATTGGTTTGGGTATTTGTTTTAAGGCATTTGTTGAATGTTCGCATTAGTTTAAGGTTTTTTTATGTTTTCAGATTACGTTTGGTTTTATTGATTACAGGTTTTATTGTTGCTTCAGTTTTGTGTAGTTTTAAAATTTCGCTTCAATGTTTTCTTATTGTTCAAAATCTTCAGATTTCGTTTTATGTTTATAATGTGCAGATTTCGTTCTATTGTTAAGAATCTTTAGACTGTTTTTTGTTAATGTTTAGATTCGGTTTTAATGTTTAGCTCAGTTTAAGGATAGTTTATACTGGAATTTTCAGTTTGGGTTAGGTTCGGCTTAAGTTTTGTTTCGGTTTAAGTTTAGCTTTTGAGTTTTGAGTTTAGCTTTGAGTTTTGAGTTTAGCTTTGAGTTTCAAGTTTAGCTTTGAGTTTCAAGTTTAGGTTCGAGTTTCAAGTTTAGGTTCGGGTTTCAAGTTCAAGCTCGGGTTTCAAGTTCAGGTTCGGGTTTCAAGTTCAGGTTAGGGTTTCAAGTTCGGTTTGAGTTTCCAGTTCAGTTTGAGTTTCACGTTCAGTTTGAGTTTCACGTTCAGTTTGAGTTCTGTTTGTGTTCAAGATTATTACAAGTTTAAGTTCGGCTTTTAAGTTCATACCCTTAATTTCATTTTTAGCTTCAATTTTATCTGTTTTGAATTTAGTTCTGGCTTAAGTTCAGATTAGTTCTGGCTTAAATTCAGTTTAGTTCTGGATTAAGCTCAGTTTCATCATCATCATCATGTCGAGCTTGCTCGGCTATCCATGACACGTTTCTTCCATCCTTCTGTCAGACATTGCAGTAGGTAGTTCATCACACTGACAGCTCGTATCATCCATCAGTTAGGTCGATGGAGGTCGTCTTTGGACGTCCTGGTCTTTGCCATGGCTGGGTCTCCATATAGACCCCCCCCCACCACCACCACCACCAGTTCTTTGCTCCGCCAGCAGTGTCCTGCGAAGCGCAGTCTTTGAAGTATTGATTTACCTATTGGCTTATCATTCAGTTCTGGCTTAAGTTCAGTTTAATTCTGGCTTAAGTTTTAGTTCTAGTGTAGGACTGTTGATTTATCGATCAGTTTAATATCTTATAACAGTACAGTTACACAAATACATGTGCCATCAGTACTAAGAGTTTATTCATAGAACCCAATTGATCCTGTTGCTGTTGTCAGTCTTGAAATGAATTTACTGAAATTGTCTTTTTGAGTTCGTGACGAAGGCTGGTCAGAATCTGAGACCGATTTTTTTCTACTCTCGACAGGTAATCTGGCCAAAAACTGGGCATGTCTTGTTTCGTTTACGCGCCTATATCATTTCTATCGGCCATTTCACCGTTGGCAGTCGGATAAGCAAATAGTACTGAACATTATACGAGGGTGACTCTCAGGCCACCTGACCTGGATGTCTGTCAACCAGCAAGCCCTTCGAACTTGCACTAGATCCTCCAGAGCCATGTGAAAGACCACAGCAGCGCCAGATGGAGTAGCAGAACACTACATCACACACTAATTTTCCCTCTAGCTACAGAACGCCAGTTTAATTTCCCCATGCCACAGTTACCGGTACAGGTGTAGGTAAAAAAGTAGACCAAGCAACTACAGAAAATGCATCTGGCTCAAGAAGCTTATCGACCCTCCTTTGGCCTGGACAACGGCAGATAACCACTTAAGTACACTAGAATTCCCGCTCAAAAAAACAAAACAAAATCCACTACCACACACACTACGCGTCCATGGCCTTTGGACCAACCCCAAACCAAACAAATACCATTATGAACAAAAAATAGGGATACAACCTACTTCTGTTTATTGTTTAAAGCCCAGCCGGCTGCGTAGAGCCATATCAGTGTTGTAACCGCTTTAAAACAAAACTTCCAACAGGAAAAAAAAAAAAAAAATTAAGTACACATATCAATGCATTCGCGCACATAATCTAAGAACATGCCCCCGACGTGGGACCATTTCGTCCAATTTCATCATCATCATCAGGTGCCTTGCCGCATGGCGTTGGCGACCATGGACCTCCAGCCATCTCCATCTCGTTGCCCCAGCATCTCCCCCACCCTCCTCGTCCCCAGCCACTCTGCAAGTCCGTCCAGCATTTTCTCCCTGGGTCTACCTGGTGCTCTTTCCCTCCAGCTTTCCCGCTGTGCCCAAGTGTTCCAAATCCCCCTTCCTCATGAAATGGCCTATAAATGTTGCCCGTCTTCTAATCTTTTTGAGTGATCTTGTGTCTGCCTCCATCAAGACTGTCTCGTTTGTTTTCTTTTCTGTCCATGGAACTCTCAACATTCTTAGAAACCGCATCTCGGCTGCCTCAATCTTTTCTGGCTTTGCTTGTTAAACTGTCCACGCCTCGCAACCGTACAACATTGGTTCTATTTAACATTCAAGAACTCTTCCTGATGTTAATTGATAGGCATTTTGTTGGTAAGAAAGCTTTTCATCCGATTCTGCTGGCTATTTCTGATGGCTTCCAATTTATCGCACAGGGGAAATTTATAAAACACACCTGAATACAAATAAAGCATACATAAGGACACCAAAACATAAAAACAGGCATAAATTACTTAAAATTGCTTCTGCGAAATCCTCACCACCTTAGACCCAAAAAATGCACAAAAACGCATGTACCAATTATCAATCCGAAGAAAAAGCAAGACTTTATCGAACAAATACAGGTCAATTGACCATTAAGGCAGAAAATGACAAGTAGAAATGACAAAGCAAAGCAACAAGGCAGAAAAAAAGGGTGACAGAAAAGAGGCATTTCTAGCACAGAATTTCCAGGTGGGGATACTATTTATACTGAAAGGGGCCCTGGTAACCAACGGGGGAAAAATGCACGCAATACATGTACCCCATTTATCAATCCTAAGAAAAAGTCCCCAAGTTTTTTATCAAATACGAACAGTGAAGGGACCATTAAGGCAAACATGATAGAAATGACAAAGCAAAGAAACAAGGCAGAAAAAAAGTGACAGAAAAGGACTTTCTAGCACAGAATTTTCCAGAAGGTGGGGAACTTTATATACTGATAGAGCCCCCGGCATCCCTACAGGGGGGGGGGGGGGGGGGCGCCCCTCAGATAAGGCAACACCAAAATGGAAAAAATAATGCCCACAACGACGTAAGCTGGTGACCGTACAACAGCTGCTATCCAAGCAAGATCAAAAGCAAAACCAAAGCAGCGTTTGTAACCACAGTTGGTAGAGGGCGCCTGCAGGCCAGGTTCCTCAGACGCCATCCTTCGTTTTGAACTTAGGAACAGTGATCTGATGAGTAACATAGTAAAATAGCGACTGGCGGACGAGAATAATGGGAGAGGCAAGGAGAGGGGGGGGTAAAGGGAGGGGAGGGGAGAGAGAAAAGGAGGAGATATACAAGTGCGACGTCGGGGAAGGAGTAGGAGATGGGGGGGAAAAGAAAAGGGAGGTAAGTTTAAAATACCGGGCTACTGGCGATTTCATCTGCAAAAAATAAAGTCAATTATTGAACAAAACCACACTGCAGGGAACCACACGCATGCATACAGACATGCATATACACCACGCATGCATTCCATTATGAACACACAAATTTCTAGGAATCAATGGACAAAAATGTACAAATCGGTCAACATGTAAAATCACTTTGCAATGATAATGATTAAATTTAATCTCACTTTTAATTTTATTGGAATGCTTTGTTGATTCTGTACAAAAGGTCGTTTTAAATATCTTTTGCAACTATTAGTCCTGGAAACCAAAATGTTTCAAATTCATATGTCGGAGAGGAGACAGCATAGTGACAGTGGTCCAATCTCTCAGCGTTACCTTCCCTGACCCAGAAGGAAGATTTCCCATTTACGCTGGGTGGGTTTTAAAATAGCCTAATTAAACGGCTTTTCAACGGGTGTTAATATTTGATGTGTGCATACTGATCTCTGTACTGGACCGATATGGTTTTGTGATCGGCCAGCTACATGCAATTTAAACTTAACTTTAATTCCGGCGAGTCCAAAGTTCCCTCCCCTTTCCATTTCAAACCCTGCCAACGATAAACTTTTTCACAAAATTTAAAACGTCCCCGCCGGATATTTATCTGGCCCATATGGGTAATCACCTATGGAATTGTCCCGAGTGCGTTTTAAACCTTAAAAACCCTGTTATTTTCATATGGCAACTACACATTTTCTCTCCTCCTGCATAAAAAAACACTACAAAAATTTCATAATGTAAACCCGAAAGTGAGAAAGAGGGCGGAGGGATATTTAGTTCGTTATTTGCTTAAGCCCAGCCGATAAGCCATACTATCAGGGCGAACAATAGTCAACACCCCCTCAAAAAAATAAATAAAAAAAACATGCTCCCTTTCAAGTCAAATGCAATTGATTAATCCTTATAAAACCCCTTCACACTTGGGTACTACACATTACCTCCATCTACACAAATACACATGCATGCATAACCCCTAAAGAGGGTGGGAAGGTGGAGGGAGGGAAACAAGAGTGGAGAGGACAAAAAGGTACATTTACCAAGACGCAGCAAAGGGAAAGGCTAACTGGTCTTTAAGGGGGACCTGGGAAATCAAACCTCTCTCCAATTTTTTACCAAGGGAGCCGGGCAAAAAAGCCCTGCCTTCATGATTTCAATGACGTGGTCTTCAGCATGCGCAGCCGAAATTTTATTTTCCCGTAAACTGAAGAGAAAAGTCGGGGAAAAGACCCCTGACAGCAGATATAGAGTAATACAAAATTATCCCATTTAATGTGACCAAGTTAGTGGTCCCTTTTGTTAAAACGGCTGGTACTTTGCCCGCAGAGTCTCCTGGAAAAGGCGAAATTCAGAAATAGGACCTGACCCGACTTTGGAAAACCCCCCATTGTCTTCGTGCTGCTTTCATTTTTTTGGTGGTCCCCTCGTCACGTTTTATTCTTGGCT
Source organism: Monoplex corrugatus (assembly GCA_030674185.1). Taxonomy (NCBI): domain Eukaryota; kingdom Metazoa; phylum Mollusca; class Gastropoda; order Littorinimorpha; family Ranellidae; genus Monoplex; species Monoplex corrugatus. The sequence goes on from JAPXFY010002908.1 coordinate 6,011, forward strand.
GGAAAAAAATTTGGAGTTTTTTCCTGCCTGGACAATACATATTTTTCATGAAAAAAGTTTTTGTTTTAAAAGCTCAGCCGACTGCAAAAGCCTATCAGGGGTATAACCGCTTCAAAACATACAAAAAAGCGACGGGAAAAACGAAAATACACACATCATGCATTTGCGCCATAATCCAAGGGCATCCCCCGGGGTTGAAAACACTCCGCCCAATTTATCGCACAGGGGAGATTTAAAACATACACCTGAAAACAAATAAATTGAAACATAAGCATACATGACCTTTTTTATTATAAAAACAGGCATAAATTACCTAAAATTACTTTAGCATATCACCTCCCTAGAGCCAAAAATGCACTTAATACATGTACCCAATAATTCTAAGAAAAAGTATGCTAGACTTACACACAGGTGAATGGACCATTAAGGTTATAAAAATGATAGAAATGACAAAGCAAAGAAGAGAATTTTCTAGCACAGAAGGTGGGGATACTATACTGAAAGAGCCCCCGGCATCCCCACGGCAGGAAGAAAATTCGCTTCTCAAGATGCGTCAAAGCGCTTAAAATAACTTAATTTACGCTGACACTGCAGATGTCACGTAACTTGTGAAATCCAAAAAATAAGCCGTATACCTGCACACAAGCCCTGGAGAGGTTTTGGGCGCTCTATCTTGTTTCTTTATATCAGTCACCTGAAACAATTTGCATTGTTGTGAAATGCTTTTCTTCTAGAAGAAAGTATTTCTGCATTGTACGTCATAGAGACCCATGCACGGGTGACCCAATAAAAACATGCCATTGCTCGGTTTCTATTAACCCCACCTTAATTTTTTTAAAGACGTCTACTACCCTTTCCACACCACAGAGGGTGGGGGGGGGGGGGAGAGAGATTTGAAATAATTTTAAAAGGGCATGACCCGAAATGGTAAAGAACACTTAACCTTTAATACTGATCGATTTGATTCCGTTTACGTCAGCACCCATACCAGGTGAATGTTCGACGGGAATAACCATTCCAGGGAAGTGGGGGAATGAGGATCGATCTACTTACACTGACAGCACATTGTTTTAAAAAAAATGGGCATAACTGAGTAAGGCCAGTCTTCACGTAGCGCACCTCATGGTTCGTATCCGCAACCGTTTGGGTTGTTATTCCACAAAAGAAATGAAAATAGAATTTTAAAAAGCGAAATACAAGTGCATAGAAAGAGGAACGTCTATAGACACCAAATTAGCGTGTCAGTTTTTATTTAAAACATGGCAACCAGAACAAAACCAAAGCAAGCACCGTGTCTACGGAAATTCTGAACGCAATGTTTGTATGAAAAAGAAATACAGGGCCCACAGCAGAGAGGAAGCATTTGGGTTTTAGGTGAACATTCTTTTTAAACAAGCCACAGTGTTACGAATTGATTAAGGCGCTTGGTCTTTATGGAAATCTCTTCAATAAATACATCCTTATTTTCAGACAAATTTTGATCATAAATTTGTTGGATTTTGAACCACGTCCGTTTTTTCTCCTTTCCCGCGGCATTTTTCTCCCCCTCCCTTTTAAAACCCTTGTCATGCCGCTTTTTTTAGCATTTCCACAGAAGAACGGTTTGGCGCACAATAAGCCCCGCCCAACTTTTGGAAAATTCTCATGCGGAAAGTCAAAAGTTTGATACCTCGTGCGGGGGAAAAAGCAAAAAGACCTTTCTAAATTCAATGCTCATCCAACTGAGATTTTAAAGGCCGTTTCTGAAAACATGTACTGAAAATTATTCGAAGTGTAAAACATGCTCGACAAGAAAAAATTAAAGTCAATCGAAAAGACACTGTCACGCATTTCAACGAATAAGACCCAAAATAAAAAAAAATCAAAAAATGGCTTTTATCAGCGTGTCATCAACTTAAACCGTGCACTCTAAATCCTCCGATTCTGTAGCTCACCCGGTTATTACAGCTTAAAAAACACCATGTCTAACCAGTTATAAACGGGGACCCACCCCTGTGGGGATTTAAAAAAGTCATGTACTTTTAAGATTAAAAATTTGGGGGTAAAAACGTAAAAGGGTGCATTTTGGGCTTTAAAAAAAGGGTTTATGGGAAGCAATTTTAGGTAATTAAGGCCCATTCTTATTTTTCGTTTTAGTGCCTTAGTTTTTTTAAAAATTTTGTTTTAAAGTATTTTTTTTTTCCCCCCCTTTTGTGCGATTTTTTGGGGACATATTGGACAACCTCAGGGGCATTTTAATTATGTGCGCGAATGCTTTAATTTTTAATAAACTTTTTCCTGTTGAATATCATGCGTTTTTTTTGAAAAAGTGATAGCCCCAATTTTAATATGCAGCCCGGGGGGGGCTTTAAAAAAAATAACGGGTGCCGATCGCCAGGTGATATTTTTACGATCCGTCTGAAAAAAAATGACCGATAATAGAAAGGGGTCTCTACTAGCCCTTAAACCATCTCAGAATCTCTACTCGAACGACCTCAAAAATTGGGCAAATTGAGCAGTTTTACTTAAGGAAAAAAATTTCAAAAAAGGGGTACATTTCAGTTATCGGGAAAATTTTGCGGATATACATGAAAAAATTTTTGTTTCCCGTCAATCCTAGAAATAACCCCAATAACCGTCTCGCAATCACGTCTGTGCGTGTGCGCGTTATCATTGTATGCGAGTACGAAAGGGGTGTGAAACGGGGTGCTTATTTTTCTTTTAGTTTAAAGCCTTCCCCGTTGGAAATTCTTTTAAAGGGGGTACAACAACCAACCCCTCTTTTAAAGAGGAACTTCGGGGCATCAATGGATTGGCGCACATCATTCTTAACGATGTTCCCCCTGGCACTGACCATTACGTCCTATTAATAGGCTATTATCACAGGTGATTTTAAAAGAAACCTGAATATAATGTAAAAATACACTAACAACCATACAAAACCTGGCCTAACAAAAACAAACTGTCTCTGCTACATTTCGTTGGAGCCAAAAATGCAGTCCAATATTATAAATGTGCCCATTACCAGTCTTTGGAAGAAAGTATGTGAATCTTATGGAAAACTAGGGTTAATGGACCAGTGAGGCAGAAAATGATAGAACATGCCTCTTCTTCCCCAAGACTAAGAGGGCAAATGTGAACATTACCATGATTGTTTTACCTTAAGTATCTTTCATCATGATTGGTCCGTTCCATTGTTAACTTACCGTAAGTTTGGTATAAAAAAAAGCCAGGATCAGATGAGAAGCATGGCTTCCTAAAATTAGCATCTTATGGTATTACAGGAAATACACTCCAAACAGATCCAAAAAAAAAAATTTTTTTTTTGTATGATCGAAAGCTAGGGTAAGTAGAAATGCTGAAATCAGAAGAAACAAAAGAAAAAGCGGATCCCTCAAGTCAGTGTACTGGTCCAATCTTGTTTAACAGTATTTATAAATGACTTACCATGATTCAGCATGCACAGTACTTTTGCAAAATTGTTGCTGACGATAAAAAAACTGACACAAAAGTTTGCCCAATGTTAATTTAATTCAACCCGGACTTGTTGCCTTAAATACTAACAAAACTGTCAGCGTACTTTGGGAATTTATAATTAATGGTTTCAAAATGCCATGTAATGCAATGTTGGTAAAGAAGTAATAATTAGACGAGTATTCATGAAAATTGGAAAGTACAGAAAATTAGTGTTGTGTGTAATGGAGAAAGACTTTGGTAGTTACATAGATAGTGATTATCAATTTGACCAGCACATTAAAATATAGCAAATGATGGCTACCAAATGATAATGAATTATCAAAAGAAACATATTTTGTACATGAATAAACATACATTTTTTTAATGTTGTATAAGGCTTTTGTTAGACCAACATTTAAATAACGCATAAGTGTGTTAGGAATCCTGTATTATGATAAGACAGTTCAAAATGAGATAGAAATTGGTACAAAGAAGGGGCAGCTAGGTTGCTTATAGAGTGTAAAAAATGAGTTATGAGAAGGCTTAGTTTTTAAAAGACTTCAGTCACTGAAAGTTAGAGGGTTAAGGTTAAGTTGGGATTTTAATACAGTAAACAAAATAATAATTGGGATGGATACGCTATCAGTTTGAAACATCTTTTTCTTTTCACCATCTAGGAATAACGCCGAGGAATAGGGGCTTGCGGTAAAGATACGGGATTTGTATTAAAGCGACAGTAGCAGAATAACTTAACACAAGAGCGTTTTGTTAATGGGGTCATAAGCGCGGAATCTAGTGTTCACAGATTGAGGATATACAGAAATTCCTAGGTATAGGTGTGATAAAGTAAACTTTTCATATATCTTGTCTGAACTAGATAACCATCTCAAAAGTATCTCGTTCCTCTGGACGATGACCGCTAGCAAACGTTCAACAAGATAAGTTGTTAAAATTGTAACGAAAACATCAAGAACTAATGTTACACATAATTGTCGCTCATATCAGTAACATCTCTGAACAATTACCGTCACTATAGCATAGTCTTTTTCTCTCAGCACCCGAAGAGTAGAAAAATCGTACATACCACAAAAAACAGATTAGTAGTCTGATTTCTCAAAGGCACAGAGGGCCGATAGTCTACTGAGCCAGTCCCATCACTAGCATCTTAGCTACTAATGCTAATCTAGTACTATTGCTTGACTGCAACATTTACTCACCTAGGGTAAGTTAACCTATACGTAGAGCATCTACCGCTTCTGACGAGTCAGTATCATCGTTACAATAGAATAGTGCGAAGTCTTGAGAAGAAGGATAGCAATAGACATGCCCGATTTCGAGTGCAGGTCATACAGGGGGATGCTGAGGTACGACTGGATCTTCACAATAGATGCACAAAACTTTTGTGATCAACCATGTATAAGCGTTCGATCTACTCATAATCATACTAATTCATAGAATATTTCTAGCATATAACGCTAGTGACTATATTAACTCCCAACTCGGATACAGCCGTCTTGAGCGTCTATCTCCACAAATCTTACAGTACGCATGCGATCGGAGTATCAATCTCATCTTTAATTATATGCTAGTAGGCTCAGGAACACACACAACTAGCCGAACAGGTGAAAACTACTCATTTCTCTTATTGCTGCAAAGAACGCACCATGGTCTGCGGTGACAACATACACACACACTACACACAAAAAACTGACAAATCACCTGCACAGTACAAAATAAACAATGTACACATACGCATAAATTGTTAGTCAGTCAGTAGTTCCTTGCACAGTCGACCACTACGGTCAGTCTCTGTCCTAAACATCACACACACTGTGCAAGTCATAGGTCTCTCGTTTGCACAGCAGTGCAGGGCACGTAAAAGTTTTACCAAAAGCATCCGATTACTCACATGTATATCCATGACGATTTTCAACATATTTGGGTATGCTCAATGTTTCAGAGGTGCAAACGTACTTTCTTAATGTTCAGGAGATGTTCTCGATCGAACAATTATACTGATATCATAGATTCTGTCTGCTCTTGCAGGAGTGACTTCTGTATGTAGCAGTTGTAAACACACTTGGATGACAGGACGTACACTAGTGTATATAGACAACGTCTTAGTGATCACGGCAACAGACCACTGAAACAAAAGTGTGGCTGATATCTTTCTCTACGCACACAGCAACCTGTGGAAGCGAAAATGCTATATATCTTTGATCTCTCGCACATCTACCATGGAAACTGAAGAATCACGCACTATCCATTATGTGCCTCGTCCCAGCACGCGTGAAAACAACATGACTAGTATACTTATTGCACGGCACAAACCTGTGAAACACATTGCTCGCTAGTTAGCGTGTCTTCTACTCTATGCGCTTGATGAATTAACCCTTTGTGGATTCCCATCAGAACTCTTCACCAAACAGTCGTCATAGCATTGGTCAAGTCATATAGCATTAGCAAACGAGCAACATGAATTCATTAACCTACTGACTTGCTCACCGCGCGAGCCTGAGGAGCTCACTCTCTCTTATGCAAACTATATGCTGGTAGGTTATCAGCGAGAGCGGTATCGATGTAGTACCAGTATCATATGAGTTCAGTTCTTTACTTGATAATAGGGATGCGGGAGTCAGATAGCGACTTACGTATGCTCAATTTCTGCGCACTTCATATGGTTGGCCTACACGTACTGTAACGTGTAAGTCAAAGGGTTTTAATTTTTATGATACGGCCTGGATCCGCACCGTCAATCGTGTTCATGTGACGAGTTGGACATGATTATGTACCAATAGCTCGGTATAACTCCTGATGGCTCATGGTCAAGCGCGATCACTTTCATAGAACCTCACTCGCTCACAAAAAAAGTGATAAGGAGAGCCGCAGACTCTCCCACACTTGGACGTACATCGGACGGCCCCCTGAGTGGTCGAGAGGGCGACCCTTGGTCTAGCGTTATCGTTCAGTTGCTTAGGCCTACCTGCCTACCCCCATCAGCACGCTATTCCTCATACGCCTTTACTCCCCTCCACAGGATGTTTAAACTAGAGTATATCAAGGTACCGAACTTGTCTGCTGTAAATGAGTGGATTAGAAAAGATGTGGTGTGCACAGAGGTATCAGACGATATTCACCGCTCGCAATAGCCTAACGACTCTGGATGGTTCCCTCCGGGCGTATGACTGGAAAATCGACTCATTCTGAACGTCATCCTTATCAGAAGGGACGCGTGGTCGCTAAACGAGTGTCAGGACCGGTGTCTTTGTGGCGTGAGCGCTCGCGTAAATAAGATATATCTCTATATACTACACTCGGGAGTCCGGAGGGTGGTTTAGGACAAGTCTGGGGGTGGTGGGGGGGGGGGGGGGGGGTGGTATTGTGAGTTCCGTGTAAGAGCGCATGAGGTGGGGGGGGGGGGGGGCGGCCCGGGTTATAGTTGAGAGTGGCGAAGTAGTGATGACCCCGACGTGAAATCGGAGTAAGAGCATTGGAGCAATATCGTCTCTCTAATGGTACATGAAACATCTTAGTAGGTTCGGGTGTTACGTGTATAACGTCAAGTAATCTCTTAACGATGCAAGTCATTAGTCGGTCATCTTATTGCCACGTTCTAGTGTTGCAACGCAGACTCCTAACTGTTAGTAGACACAATCGCATCTACTGAGACTTCTTGTGCCCTTTCTAATCAAGTCTCCCTGGGTTGAAACACCAAAGCGACTAAAACTGTAAAAAAAAGCCGACCTGTAGATACTTGTGATACTATCGGCGCATGACGCCACCCTATCATCATCAATGCATACTATCCAACATCATCCCATCTATCACCCAATCACAATCCATCATCAATCCATCTAGCGCCCCACCGTACAAAATACTATCCTTCGTCTCGCGCTGCCAAGCACACATCATCCACACCCCCCTCTCTCCCACTAATATCATTCGCGCCGCAGCTCTTGACAAATCATTAGGTCCAATATTTTGTGCCTGGTGGTCTACACTGGTGTATGCTCTTTCCTCCATATTTTCCTGTTGTGACCAGGTGCTCTATATTCCCACTGCAGAAATACTAAATATGGTGATGTGTATCATATTGTGTGAAAAGTCTCCAAATGTTGATTGTCTTTTCCTAATCTCGTATTACTGGTCGATCATGTGTCTTGCTCCTTCAGACTGTCTCATTTGTTTTTGTGCTGTCCATGGAACTCTCAACATTCTTCTTTAAACACCACATATCAGTTGCCGCAATTTTTGTGTCTGACTTTGGTGTTGGACTGGTCCCACGCCTCACAACCAGGTATAACAGCATCGGTTCTGTATAACCCTCAAGAACTCTCCTATCTGGTGTTAATTGATATGCCTTTGTTAGTGTTAAGAACGCTTTTCATCTTCCTGAATGCGTTTTTGGTCTTGGTCGATTTCTGCTAGCTATTTTTGATGTGGCATCTGCCTCTGTGTGAGATGACCGTTCTCACTTATAAGTCTCATGGTGTTCATTTGTTGTTATTTTGCATGGGGATATTTCTTGGCTTTTTTTATTATTTACTGATTAAATGACTTCAGTTTATTTTGCTATTCACCGTTTCTTTGCTATTGTAGATTTCTATTCTCATTGATATTCACGATGTAATGCTAGAGATCTTTTATATGTTATACAACTCCTAGCACACCCTAGCACGGTGTCAACTAGCAGTAACGTCACCGTCGATCCTATCGTTTTTCTGCACATCACATCTTTACACAACACAACACCACCACACCACCCGCTCCGAGCAACACCACACCACACACAAATAACAACTACACACACACAAGACACACCAACCATAACCGCCCACACAACAAACCACAACCACACCCTAACACCACCTCCCGAACAACACTCATACTACTCCCCCTCCCTACCATACTTCTACCCACCCCAACCTACTAAATAAACACCCAACACCAGCCCAACTCCAAAATCCAAAACCACCTCACACCTCAAACAAACCGCACCAAACAAGCGCCTACACCACACTCCCACCAACACACACCCATGAAATCTCATAAACCGCCTATAGCAGTAGGCACCCTGACCTTAAAGTCCCAACGCATACACAAATACAACATCAACAAAACGACAAACGGACAACCACACCACCTCACCCCACAGCAGAACCTCGCACTCCATCCACCACCCAAACCACACCTTACCACGCCAACCACCACACCCCACCTACCGCCACAACCCACACCAACACACCAACACACACACACACCCTATCAACCCTCCACACACAATCCCCCAACCCCCTAAACCCTACGTCACACCAACTCTTACAACTCCACTTCACAACACTCAACGCAACGACAACCCCTCTTCCATGGCGCGCGTTCTACTGCAGTCTTCCGCCTGGCACACGTGGCTCCCAAAATCATACACACAGTCTAGTTTCTAACTATTATCAGCATGCACCTAGTATTTCAGAGAGCATCCAACATGAGAATCCTTTAGGAAGCCAACATCACGTTAACAGACCCTTAGAGATGACAAAAGTGGCAACAGAGAGTATAACATTGGCTTATTGGCTATCATTCTGCGCATTACGCGACACTATCATCATGTCGGCTCTCTCTTAAACTGAGATACCGCGCACTCATGCATGTAGCAATCTAGGTCTTAATGCAAATTTACATATGCTATCATGACCGAAACCAAAAGGGAACGTGTGGGGTATAAGAAGAGAAAGAGAACGTTTTAGAAATGTGAGTCCATATTCAATGCCTAAGTGATAGCATCTGTAGACGTGATATTCTACATCAATTTACAGTGCCAACTTCTCATACCGGTCCCACTAGGGCCGGAAACGTCAGAAGCACTGTCTGATAGAATGAGCAAACTGTGGCGGGTGGGGATGGTGGGGCGACTCTCTCGCGGAAGGGGTTATTCGTTCATACTGTGGCATATAAAGGTCCTATAGAGCATGCGCACGCTTAGAGTCCACGTGCCCGCCAAAGAGTGCCAGTTACCGCGTAACATTCATCACGCTGGGAAGTAGGGTTTTGTGGGGGGGGGGACACGGACACACAGGCACACACACTCACTTTTGCTCTTATCTCACTCCAGCTACAACTGTTTCAGAGAAGCTAATCGCTCTCAGACGCTGGAAATTAAACTATTCAGAGTAAGCTATGTTGCTCATGACTCAGCTACTAGACGGTCATACAGATAACACAAGCACCAGGACATCTACATGTATAGCAATCGGGACTGAAGCGGACACGCCGTGGAGACCATAGATACATCATATACTTCACTTCTTTTTTTTATATTTATGTTTTTTTTATATATCTTTTATTTATTTAGCCGTGGGATCTCCTGTATGAAAAGTGGGGGATTGTCTATATCGGACCTAGCATCTGTAGAGTGTCCATCTGTCCTATCTGTCTCTGTTTGGCGACTGCCTTGTCTGTGCTGTCTTCTATGATCTGTCTGAGCGTGCTGGAATGGCGTAGTTGGTAGCTGGGCTGGCTGATGGCTGCTTGTTTAGTGCTGCTGGCTGATGATGGATGGTTAGCTGGCTGGCTGGCTGGCTTGGATGGGTTAGCTGGCTGGCTGCCTGCTGACTGACTTGCTGTCTTGACTGTGACTGTCAGCTATGTGTGCTAGTGCTGGGATGGCTGACTGGCTTATTGTATGCTGACTATCTGTATAGATTCCTATGGAGTTGTGATAGTGTCACGTTTTGTGTCTGGCATGTCTAGTGACGGATTACTGTCGTACGTGAGGGCTTGCGTGGGCACTGGGTTGGGGTTGAGGTGTAGCTGTTGCTGGCTGTTCTTTACTAGATCTCTAGTAGTTTCTGTTTGTTGAGAAACGCTGTGACAGGGAGACACTAAGTGGATGTGGATACAGCATCATTCTGCGCATGTCGTTCTGAGGCTGAGATCTGCATTCATATTGCCATCACAGTCTGGGTGCTGTCTGGAAGTACGTTGCATCAGAGCTGTCGTCTACTGTGTTGGCCAGCTGGCATGGGTGGCATTTGACGGCGTCCGGTGCTGTTATTATGCTGCAAGCTCTTATATGGTTATGTGCACAGTCGAGGATGCTGGCTGTTTCTCTGAGCCACAGCACTGGACTGGCTGGCTGGGTTTGGGATTGGGGCTGGTTGCGCTGTGCGGTGAGTGCTGTCGTGTTTAGCTGGCACTGTCTTAACGAGTCTGGCTGACTGCTGTTTAGGGTATGGAGACTAGTATGTCTGGCATGGACTGCCCGATGTCTGCGAGTTCTATGCATCTGTCTGTATTAACTCTGGGCGCTGACTGGCGGCGTGGCTGCTGTCACTAATAGTTTTCTGGATGTCCCTGGCTGTGTGTGGATTCTGGACGTAACATGTCTCTGTCTTAGTCTGGTTGCCTGGATGCTGAGTGTGTGACAGTTGTGTGTCGTGTCTGTCTGTTCTGTCCATTCCTTGAGTTTCTGTCAAATACTACTTTGCTGGCAGGTCTAATGAGGAGACAAACTGGATCTGGTAGACTAGCCTGGCTGGCTGTCTGTATCGACTTGGCATTCGTCTTTCCAGTTCATAGCACGTTGTCTGGCTAGCTGTTATCTGGCATGTCCGCACGTGCTGCATCTGGCTGTACTTGATTAGATTCTATACGCTCTAAAGGAAGGTCCAAATCTATAGCACAGGGGATTTCTGTTTGTTTTAGTCTCACTCATGTCTTACAGTACAGTAGTTAAGAAGATCACTTACCTGTGCATTTATCAAGGTCAGCACGACTTGTCAAAAGTTATGTTAGAACATGTTTACAACGTGCTTAGCACCAGCGTATATACTGATTCACGATAGCAATGGCCTACGATCATTTGTATAGACAAAAATGGGACCTTAGCTGCTTTCTACATTTAGGTCTAGTAATTTTATGATAGAAGCCGCGTTGCGATGGAGCCTCATCAGATACATCTATATGTACATCTTGCGCTGAACGTTATACATATGCCAGTCCTCGATAACCGTGTACAACCATTGAATGAACTCATCACCTCTAAGTACAATGCATGAGCATTTTATGGCGACCATGGTCACTCCAATTGGAATAGCGAACTAACTCCATATCCATTCTATTGCGCATGCAAGATGCTAGCATCATCTCTTTCCTATGACCCAGTACAGGTTCTAGTTAGGATAATTGCATCAAGCGCGAGCGTAATGTACAAACCAATAAGATCCCGGTAAATAAAGTCGTCGTATACCAAGCTACAGAAGTATGACATCCAAATTATGGGGATCCAAAGGTCCTACTCTGGATGCACTCGAGTATACTACTTCTCGCGCTCAGGCCTTCAGGCACCTGCCGGTGTGCACTATGCTCTAGTACCATAGTTCAGTCGACAGTACATGGAGAGAGTTTCGGGCGTGGGTTGGGGGGGCGGTATGCGTGGTTCGCATGTTACTGCTGTATCATCACATACAAGTGTTTGCCAGATCTATTCTGTGGTAAGAATCCGTGCGACGCGTTAGGGGGTGTGGGGGGGGGGCGGGGGGGGGGGGGGGGGGGGGGGGGGTTTTTATAGGACGTAGCCTACGTGTTTAGTCATTCATCACAAGGTCCACTTCCGCATGCTCGACAGCGACCTCTTAGCTAAGCGTATATATGTGTTTTTTGCTTGTGGGTCAGGGCATTGTCCTTAGGTCAGAGTTGCTAGTACCAGCTAACAAGTGTACGTGTGTCACTTTATCTCTTATCTCATAATAGGAGATGACCTTGTGGATACATTATTATGGCAGATATATTTGTCTCTACCTTGAGGGCATGTCAGTTGAGTCGACGTATATACGGTACAAACTGTTCGATGGTATCATAGACTATCGGATCGGTTATATTCGATAGCTCACACAATATCATACACTACCAAGCATTACGCCGTGATGTCAGTTTGGATCATTAGCAGCCTATTACCAAGAGTTGTGTCGTGACTGTGTAACAGTGCGGAGAGTCTGACGATACCGAGATTAACATGCGGGAGCATATGGTACGACGAGTTATGTCAAAGATCAAGGTCATTATGTCCTACGCTATGAATGTGCAGTTTGACATAGGTTGGATGATTGGTATGCATGGGGGGGGGGGGGGGGAAAAAAAAAAAAAAAACCAAGCAAATGCCAAGACCCAGTCACTTATTTTGTGGAAGATAATGTAACAGTAACTTTTCTCAGACATTTCTAATTGTATTAAAAAAGTGTTTTCGCTGTTGTGGCAGTCTATTTTGTCCTCAATTAATGTTTCATTACTCTGCAGTTCTTCAAAGTCAATAATAACTGATATTCAAAGCAATCTTATGTTCACGATCCCTCTGATTGTAACAGATATTGTTAACGTTTCAAAGTATCGGACTTTCTATACAAGTCTTAATTAAACAAAAGTTGTTAACAGTTAAGATAATTTTTGTGTGTGTCGTATTGGCTTGTTTTTCGTAAACAACTGTCACCATGGTTTGTTAGAAATAGCCTGCAGGCCTGGTACCTCTGATCAGCTCTGTAGGTTAGGAGAAGTTGATAAAAAGGCCAACGCTTGAAGTAGAACATGAACAGAAAGACAACAACATCAGCCTCATAAAGAAGAAACTACCATCAAGTCTCTGTTCATAGCATCTTACATATACAAGACAGTTTACCATCATCTGTCCTTGTAAAATAATCATAATTCCATCTATGCACAAACGGTTAACCACGAAATTTACAAACGCTTCCGATTGTAAACCATTCCCCTCTAAAACCATCGGGGGAAGCTGACCGACATCAGAACAACCATCCACCAGGACGGAAAGAGTCTACCGTCACTTGTAGGTGTGAGGATATCAGGCAGGACACCCCTGGAGCCTGAGGTGAGAATGCTGAACAGTTCTTGTGTGATGTGTTACAAAGCTGTACAGGTCTGTGGATGTGTTACAGAAGTTTGTCCAGGTCTATGGATGTTGCAAGCACAAGCTGTACAGCTTGTGTGATGTGTTACAGAAGCTCTTAAAGGTCTGTGGATGTGTTACAAAGCTTACAGGTCTGTGGATGTGTAACAGAAAGCTGTAAGGTCTGTGGATTTGTAACAGAAGCTGTACAGGTACTGTGATGTGTTAATACAAGAAATTCTGTAGCCGGACGTGGATTTGCTACAGTAAGCTGTACATGTCTGTAAGGTGTGCAACATAATCTGTACCGATCTAGTGGAAGATGGAAACAGAATCAGTACCCTATCTGTAGGTAATATAAAACGAGTGCAGCAGTCCGTGTCATTATTTAATAGATAAACAGAATGCTGTACAGGTCTGTTGGATTTGATAACATGAAGCATGTACAGTGTCATTTGAAGTGTATTACAGAAGCTGAACAGGTCTGTGGATGTGCTACATAAGATGAACCTGATTTCCATTCTGGAGACTGAATTCCAAGTGTGAGAAGAACGAGAAGAATATGATCCATTTTTCCTTCTTCAATATCTTTCTATGTATAAGTGTCATTTAGTCCTCAGTGTCCCAATATTCGCATATCTAGGTTGAGAATTTAGGGGAGGAGGTGGTAGATTATCAGAACGGTTTATAGGCCATTAATAGAGTCTTGTATTTTTTTTTATTTGTTATTTTGTTTTAAAATACCATTTACTTTCTTCGGCAGAACTATATTGCCTATTCTCTAAACTTAATTAACTCAACAGCGCATTTATATATGTACTCAGACCATTTTAGTGGAGCATGGGAGAACACAATCAATCAATACGGCCGAACATATCACTTTCCACTATCTTTTTTGCAACATTCAGTCACATCTGGTTAGTGTCGAATGAGCATGCATAGGCGATTCGCAACATTCCACCAGCCAGAACGACTAACATGATTACCAGTATCCTAACCATGCATCATCGCACGCAGTCGCGGTGGTGTAGAGGGTTAGCGCAACGGACTACAATGACTGGAAGGATGTGAGGTTTCGAATCCCCATCTGGGCCCCTTCACAAATCATTGCGGAATATTATCCGGCTATACCCGACCTCCTACCCAGAGATAGTTCCGTGTTTATGGGCTACATTGGAAGACATCGACGATTGCTGGGACCACCGCAGTCGAGTCTCATGCACTACACGATGCGTCATTGAGGGTGCTGCTCAAATCTTCGTGACCAAAACAGCAGGTGTCAGTATCTCCCCAGGCCTGGTTGACTGCCAAGGAATATTATGAGAGTAGGCGTAGAGTACAGCAGCCCTGTCACTCACTACGCAATCCTAGAAGGAATCTATAGAAGAACTGATGTGTCAGCACGCACAGACACTAACATCACCATCGCTTACAAAAACTGATCCCGCTTCCCCGGCTGGACATGAAATAAATGTGGTGCCTAGAAAATGGAACAGGTAAAAATAGAAAAGTGGTGCACAAAGGTAACCTCCCTTTGATGAACCCAAAAACACCCACACACAACAACAACACACTCAACACACACACACACACACCCACACACAGACGCGACGACGAAATACAACACAGCACACACATGTTGGCCGCACTAGGATATATCGAAACATTTGACTATCGCATGAGAACTAATCAAAAATTGGGCGGGCTTATTGTCGCCAAACCGTTCCTCTGTGGAATGCTGAAAAGCGGCATGACAATGGTTAAACAGGGATGGGGGTGAAAGAATGCGCGAAACCGGGAAAGAAAAACCGGACGTGGTTCAAAATCCAACAAATTTATGATCAAAATTTGTCTGTAACATAAGGATGTATTTATTGAAGAGATTTATCCAATAAAGACCAAGCGCCTTTATCACACGTAACATGCTATAGTTTCAAAAGGAGAATGTTTCACCTAAATCCTTGCTCCTCTCTGCTGTAGGCCTGTATTTTCCTTTTTCATACAAACAACACTGCGTTCAGAATTCCGTAGACACGGTGCTGCTTGTTTGTTATGGTGCCATGTTATTAAATAAAAACTGACACCTAATGTTGTGTCTAAAGACAGTTCCTCTTTTCATATGCACTATGTATATCGCTATTAGAAATTCTATTTTCATTTCTTGCGAGGAATAACAACCCAAACTTGAGCGATACGAAACCATGAGGTCACTACGTGAAGACTTGCCTTGACACAGTTACTTGCCGCATTTTTTAACACAATGTGCTGATGTCTCAGTTGTAAGATAGATACGATCCTCATTCCCCCACTTTCCCTGGAAATGGTTATTCCTGTCGAACATATCACCTGTTTGGGTGCTGACGTATAACGGAATCAAATCTTGTTCAGTATTAAAGGTTAAGTGTTTCTTACCATTTCGAGTCATGCCCTTTTAAAATGTATTCCAAATCTCTCCCCCCCCCCGCCCTCCTCTGTGTGTGGAAAGGGTAGTAGACGTCTTTAAGAAAAATTAAGGTGGAGATTAATAGAACCGAGCAATGAATGTTTCATTGTTTGGTCACCCGGCATGGGACACTATGACGACAGGGTGAAAGTGCAAATGCATAAATAACTTCTTCAGAAGAAATGCATTTCACAACAATGCAAATTGTTTCAGTGACTGATATAAAGAAAACAAGATAGAGCGCCAAGACCTCCTCTCCAGGGCTTTGTGCAGGTATACGGCTATCCAATCTGGATTCACAAGATTGACGTGACGATCTGCACAGTCAATCGTAAATGGAAGGTTATTTTAAGCGCTTTGACGCCACTTGAGAAGTCAATTTTCTTCCTTGCCGTGGGATGCCGGGGGCTCTTTCAGTAATAGAATCCCCACCTTCTGTGCTAGAAAATTTCTCTTCTTTGCTTTGTCATTCCTACTCATTTTTATACCTTAATGGTCCATTCACATGGTGTGATGTAAGTCTAACATACTTTTCTTATGAAATATTGGGTACATGGTATTAAGTCATTTTTGGGCACTAGGGCTGTGATATGCAAAAGTAATTAGTAATTTAAAGCCTGTTTTTATAACTAATATCAGGTCATGTATGCTTATGTTTTTCAATATTTGTATTCAGTGTATGTTTAAATCCCCCTGTGCGATAAATTGGGCGGAGTGTCAACGCCGTGGGGCATGTCCTTGAGTATGTGCGCGAATGCATCGATGTTGGTTAATTTTCGTTTATTCCGTCGCTGTTTGTATAGTTTTGAAGCGTTATTACGCCTGAGATGGATCTCAGCATTCGCTGAGCCTTTTGAACAATAACAATAATTTTCATGAAAATAAATGTATTGTCCAGAGCCAGGTAAAAACAAACTCCAAATTCTTTTCAGCCAATAAATAAAACGTGACGATACCACTCCAAAAAGAAATTGGAACGTGCAGCACTAAGACAATGGAGTACCAAAGTCGATTCAGGTCCTAATGTCTGAATTCGCCGTTTCCAGGACGACGTCATGCTGCATCAAGTACCAGTCCCTGCTTCTACAGAAGGGTACCACTAAATCTGAGGTCACATTCAATGGAGATAAGTTATGTATTACTACTATAACTGCTGTCATGGACTGTTCCTCGTGACTTTTCTCTTCAGTTTCACTGGAAAATCAAACATGGTGCCCCATGCTGAAGACCCAAAGTCAGTTGAAAATCATGAAGAGCAGGGGAAAGGGCCCCGGGGGGGCCCTTTGGGATAAAAAAATTGGGAAAGGTTTTATTTCCCCGGCCCACCCCTTGAAAAAACCCTTTTTGCCTTTTTGGGCCCCTTTTTTGGAGTCCTTTTGGAAATGAAACCCTTATTGTCCGTCTCCACTCTTGTGTTCCCTCCCCCACCTTTTCCCCCCCCCTTTTTTTGGTTTTGCAAGCATTGTATTTGTGGGGATGATGGAGGAATGTGTAGTCGCCAAATTGTAGAATTTGGGGGTTTTTAAGGATTAATCAAAATTTTTTTTTGGGCTTGCAAGGTGAGCATGGTTTTTTTTTTTACTTGACGGGGTTTTTGACGTATTTTCCCCTGGGTATGGCTCTACGGCTGGGCTTGAAATAAAACGAACTTTCCCCCCGCCCCCTTTCTCACCTTTTTTTTTTGGGCAAATTATGTATTGTGTTTTCTTGTGTATGCAGGAGGGGGGGAAAATTTAGTATGCCCTATGTTAAAAAACAGGTTTTTAAGGAAAAAATCCACTCGAAAAAAACCAAAGGTGAAACTACCCATATCGGCCAAATTTAAAAATCCGGCAGACGTCTTAATTTTTGTGCAAAAATTTATGCGTTTTGGGAGGGTTTTAAATGGAAAAGGGCAGGGGAACTTTGGACGTCGCCGGAATTCATTTTAAATTTATTTTGCATTAGCTCGGCCGAAACACAAGAACCATAACGGGCCAGTAAAAGAGATTTAGTATTCACACACCCCAAATAAATTTAAAACCGCGTTGAAAAGTCCGTTTAAATTAGGGGTACTTTTGAACCACCCAGCTGTAAAAGGGGAAAACGTTCCTTTTGGGGTCAGGGGAAAAGGGGGCGCTGAGAGAAAAGGTACCACTGTCACTTTTCGTTTTCCCCCGACATTTGAATTTTAAACAAATTTTTTGGTTTCCAAGGGCTAATAAATTGCAAAAGATAATTTTAAAAAGGGCCCTTTTTTTACAGAAACACAAAACATTAAAAAAAAAGTTTTTATTAAATTATATTATCATTTCAAAGTGAAACTACATTGTTTACCCAAATTTGTACCTTTTGTCCATTGTTCCTAGAAAATTTTTGTGTTCATAATGGAATCATGCGTGGTGTATATGCATGTCTGTAAAGCATGCGTGTGGGTGCCTGCAGTGTGGTTTTTGTTCAATAATTGACTTTATTTTTGCAGGTGAAATCGCCAGTAGCCCGGTATTTTTAAATTACCTCCCTTTTCTTTTTTTCCCCCCCTCTCACTCCCCCTTTCCCCCACG
>JAPXFY010002909.1:0-24321 GCA_030674185.1 Monoplex corrugatus
CCATTATAGGCCAGTAGGCTTTGTCTTGTCACTGTCCATTATAGGCCAGAAGGCTATGACTTGTCACTATCCACTATAGGCCAGTAGGCTTTGTCTTGTCACTATCCATTATAGGCCAGTAGGCTATGACTTGTTACTGTCCATTATAGGCCAACAGGCTTTGTCTTGTTACTGTCCATTATAGGCCAGCAGGCTTTGACTTATCACTATCCATTTTAGGCCAGCAGGCTTTGTCTTGTTACTGTCCATTATAGGCCAGTAGACTTTGACTTGTCACTATCCATTATAGGCCAGTATGCTTTGACTTGTCACTATCCATTATAGGCCAGTAGGCTTTGACTTGTCACTATCCATTATAGGCCAGTAGGTTTTGACTTGTTACTATCCATTATAGGCCACTATGCTTTGTCTTGTTACTGTCCATTATAGGCCAGTATGCTTTGACTTGTTACTGTCCATTATAGGCCAGTATGCTTTGACTTGTCACTGTCCATTATAGGCCAGTAGGCTTTGACTTGTTACTATCCATTATAGGCCAGTATGCTTTGACTTGTCACTGTCCATTATAGGCCAGTATACTTTGACTTGTTACTATCCATTATAGGCCAGTATGCTATGACTTGTCACTATCCATTATAGGCCAGTAGGCTATGACTTGTCACTATCCATTATAGGCCAGTATGCTATGACTTGTCACTATCCATTATAGGCCAGTAGGCTTTAACTTGTTATTATCCATTATAGGCCAGTATGCTATGACTTGTCACTGTCCATTATAGGCCAGTAGGCTTTAACTTGTTATTATCCATTATAGGCCAGTAGGCTATGACTTGTCACTGTCCATTATAGGCCAGTATGCTTTGACTTGTCACTGTCCATTATAGGCCAGTATGCTTTGACTTGTCACTGTCCATTGTAGGCCAGTAGGCTATGACTTGTTACTCTCCATTATAGGCCAGTAGGCTATGACTTGTTACTGTCCATTATAGGCCAGTATGCTATGACTTGTCACTGTCCATTATAGGCCAGTATGCTTTGACTTGTTACTGTCCATTATAGGCCAGTAGGCTATGACTTGTTACTGTCCATTATAGGCCAGTAGGCTATGACTTGTTACTGTCCATTATAGGCCAGTAGGCTATGACTTTTCACTGTCCATTATAGGCCAGTATGCTTTGACTTGTTACTGTCCATTATAGGCCAGTAGGCTATGACTTGTTACTGTCCATTATAGGCCAGTATGCTATGACTTGTTACTGTCCATTATAGGCCAGTATGCTTTGACTTGTTACTGTCCATTATAGGCCTGTAGGCTATGACTTGTCACTGTCCATTATAGGCCAGTATGCTTTGACTTGTTACTGTCCATTATAGGCCAGTAGGCTATGACTTGTCACTGTCCATTATAGGCCAGTATGCTTTGACTTGTTACTATCCATTATAGGCCAATATGCTTTGACTTGTCACTATCCATTATAGGCCAGTAGGCTTTGACTTGTTACTATCCATTATAGGCCAGTATGCTATGACTTGTCACTGTCCAATTTAGGCCAGTAGGCTATGACTTGTCACTGTCCATTATAGGCCAGTATGCTATGACTTGTCACTGTCCATTATAGGCCAGTAGGCTATGACTTGTCACTGTCCATTATAGGCCAGTATGCTTTGACTTGTCACTGTCCAATATAAGCCAGTATGCTTTGACTTGTTACTGTCCATTATAGGCCAGTAGGCTATGACTTGTCACTGTCCATTATAGGCCAGTATGCTTTGACTTGTTACTGTCCATTATAGGCCAGTATGCTTTGACTTGTTACTGTCCATTATAGGCCAGTATGCTATGACTTGTCACTGTCCATTATAGGCCAGTAGGCTATGACTTGTTACTCTCCATTATAGGCCAGTAGGCTATGACTTGTCACTGTCCATTATAGGCCAGTAGGCTTTGACTTGTCACTATCACAGCCGGCAAAAAGAAACTACGCACTGACTCATTGACTCTTGCACTGTTCAATGCTCAGGCCCTCGGTACCAGACACGAGAAGAGATCCGCGATCAACTACTTCATCCATGACCACGTCGTCGATATTTTCGCCGTCAATGAAACCTGGTTTCCGCCTGTCGGGGATGAACCCAAGGAGAGGGATCTTGCTCCTCCCGGTCACCGTACACTCTCGTTCGCTCGCAAAACTGGTCTCGGCGGCGGCATCGCTTTTGTTGTTGCCGAGTCCCTCCTGCCCCGAATTACTACCAAGACTGACTTTAAATTCAAACACTCTACTTTTGAAATTGTCCAGCTCTCCCTCACTCTACCCCACCAGACTTTCCATCTGCTGTTCCTCTACCGTCCACCACCCAGCCCAAAGAACCAGCTTAAAAACCATGTGTTTGTAGAAGAGTTTCCAGACCTCCTTGCCTACTGTAACACCTTGAAAGGCTGTTTCATCATTGCAGGAGACTTTAATTTTCATTATAATGAACCTAACCAGACCCACACTGCTAAACTGATAAGCTCTTTGAACTCCTTTGGCTTGACCCAATCTATCGACACTCCAACCCACGAAAAAGGCAACATCCTCGATTGGGTTGTTCATAGAACTGACCAGTCCTTCATCAAATCCATTGAAATTGATTATACTCTTCCTTCGGATCATGTCTGTATCCTCGGCCAACTTTCAATGACCAAGCCTCCACCCCAAACTACCTATGTCATGGTCAGAAAACTAGTTGATATCAACACCGTCGTCTTCAACGAAGATCTCCTGGCCGCTCTTCAGTCCTGTCCTCCAGCCTCTGCTGACGACCTCAATCGGACTATTAGTGATCTGCTGGACATGCACGCCCCCGCCACCAGACGTAGGGTATCCCAGAGACCACCATCGCCCTGGTTTTCTGCCGTTGGCCCTAATCTTCTTAAGGCCAAGCGTGAACGCCGTCGTGCTGAAAAACGGTGGCTGAAGAACAGCATTACTATCAATAAACAGATTTTTCAGGCTGCCAACAAAACTGTCAATGCTATAGTTGACTCTGCTAAGTCTGCCTTTTACAATGCGAAAATTATTGCATGCTCTACATCAAAACAGCTATATTCCGTTACTAATACCCTCCTTGGCAAATCAGATAAATCTCCTCTCCCATCATGCTTTCCCCCTGCCCGTCTAGCACAACATTTTTCAGATTTTTTCATTGATAAAATTAGGTCCATCCGTTCCAGTCTTGACTCCCAGCCCATCTCTCAACCTCCTATTCCCGACCCTCTGTTTCAAGGCACACCACTTATTTCTTTTCAGCCTGCTTCTGAAACTACTATCCGCAATGTAATCCGCCATTCTGACATCAAGACCTGTGAGCTTGATCCTCTTCCAGCATCTATCTTAACACACTGCCTAGATACTTTGCTCCCTCACTTCACAACTGTCATCAACAATTCCCTGTCATCTGGTATCTTTCCCACTTCCTTCAAATCTGCCCTGGTCAGACCTCTTTTAAAGAAACCTAGTCTTGACCCCAATAACCTCAAAAACTATCGACCTGTTTCCAACCTACCTTTCTTATCCAAAGTCCTTGAAAAAATTGTTCTCGCACAGATCTCTGATCATATCACCGCCAACAACCTCTCTTATCCTTATCAGTCGGCTTATCGCACTGGACATATCCCTGAAACTGCTCTTGTAAAAATTGCAAATGATATTCTGACTGCTCTTGATCAAAATCAAATCTCTCTTCTATCTCTCCTTGATCTCTCGGCTGCATTCGACACCATCGACCATTCTATCATGCTCACACGTCTCCATAAAGTGTTCGGTATCTCTGACATCGCTCTGTCTTGGTTCCAGTCCTACCTCTCCAATCGCACTCAAACAGTCTCTGTCTGTTGTTCATCCTCTGCACCCGCTACCCTCCAGTTTGGTGTGCCCCAAGGCTCTGTTTTAAGTCCCATCCTATTTGTGCTGTACACACAACCCCTCTCTGAAATTATGCGACTTCACTCTATGTCCCATCATAGCTTTTCTGATGACAACCAACTCTATACTTCTGGTTCCCTCCCACAACTGCCCTCTATAATCAGACAAACCCAAGGCTGCATTTCTGATGTTCACTCCTGGATGACTGTAAACAAACTTCAACTCAACCCCATTAAAACTGAACTTAGCCTTATCTCTCCCACCACATTGGCTAAGTGTTCTTCCCTTCCTCTGTCTGTCTCTCTGCTTGGATCTGACATTCCACTATCTTCCACTGTCCGCAATCTTGGAGTCACTCTTGATAACACCCTGTCCTTTGAAAAACACGTCCAGAATGTTTGCAGATTATGCTATCTTGAGATACGCAGAATTTCTTCTATTCGCAATATCCTCTCTGTCGAAGCCACCAAAACTCTCCTCTGTGCCTTTGTTCTCTCTCGTCTCGACTACTGCAACTCCCTCCTCTCGGGCTGTCCTTTCTCTCTCATTCAAAAGCTTCAAAAAGTTCAAAACAATGCTGCTAGGCTCATCTTCAGAAAATCTCGTTCCTCTCATGTCACTCCTCTTCTCAAATCTCTTCACTGGTTACCTGTTGAAAAGAGAATTCGCTACAAGATTGCTTTGTTATGTTTTAAGTCTCTCAACGGTCTTGCACCCCCTTACATCTCTGACCTCCTCCATCTGTACACCCCCTCTCGTCAACTTCGTTCCTCGGCTGATACTCGTACCTTCCGCATACCATCCTGTCGCACTAAAACCTATGGTCAACGCTCCTTTTCCTATCAGGCCCCTGTAATCTGGAATCAGCTCCCTGTCTCTGTTCGCCACTCTGCAACTCTCACTTCTTTCAAGTCCTCTCTGAAAACTCATCTCTTCCAGTCCCTCTCATGATACTTATAAAGACTCTACCACCTAACTTCCCCAAATACCCCCTTGTTGTCTTTTGAGCCTTGAATGTCGGCTGGTGTGTGTGTGTGCGTGTGTGTGTGTGTGTGTGTGTGTGTGTGTGTGTGTGTGTGTGTGTGTGTGTGTGTGTGTGTGTGTGTGTGTGTATGTGTGTGTGTGTGTGTTTGGTTGTGTCTGCGTGATACCTGTAAGCGCTTAGGGCTCTTGTTTTCATCAGATTAGGCGCTATATAAATGCTCTTTAGTATTATTATTATTATCCATTATAGGCCAGTATGCTTTGACTTGTCACTGTCCATTATAGGCCAGTAGGCTTTGACTTGTCACTATCCATTATAGGCCAGAAGGCTATGACTTGTCACTGTCCATTATAGGCCAGTAGGCTATGACTTGTCACTGTCCATTATAGGCCAGTATGCTTTGACTTGTCACTGTCCATTATAGGCCAGTAGGCTATGACTTGTCACTATCCATTATAGGCCCGTATGCTTTGACTTGTCACTGTCCATTATAGGCTAGTATGCTTTGACTTGTCACTATCCATTATAGGCCAGTAGGCTATGACTTGTTACTGTCCATTATAGGCCAGTATGCTTTGACTTGTCACTATCCATTATAGGCCAGTAGGCTATGACTTGTCACTGTCCATTATAGGCCAGTAGGCTATGACTTGTCACTATCCATTATAGGCCAGTATGCTTTGACTTTTCACTGTCCATTATAGGCCCGTATGCTTTGACTTGTCACTGTCCATTATAGGCCAGTATACTATGACTTGTCACTGTCCATTATAGGCCAGTAGGCTATGACTTTTCACTGTCCATTATAGGCCAGTATACTATGACTTGTCTCTGTCCATTATAGGCCAGTATGCTTTGACTTGTCACCATCATTTTTCCTATCAGCGAACCCAGGACTTTCCGACTGGAAATCTGATGTTTACCTCGCCCATAAATTCCTTCATATGATCCAGGATGTGTGTGTGTGTGTTTGTGTGTGTGTGTGTGTGTGTGTGTGTGTGTGTGTGTGTGTGTGTGTGTGTGTGTGTGTGTGTGTGTGTGTGTGTGTATGTGTGTCTGTGTGTCTGTGTGTCTGTTGTGTGTCTGTGTCTGTGTTGGTGTCTGTGTCTGTGTTGGTGTCTGTGTCTGTCTGTGTGTGTTGAAATTTTAGTGAAGCAGTAAATTAGTTACCTGTTACCACTCCATTTGATCAGCTATCATACAGTGGACACATTTGTGGTATGTAGGCTCAGCGTGCAGGGCGCCATGCTCCAAACAACCAGTTTAAAGTCTAGGTAGGGCCTCAAGACCTGGCCATCTCATGGGTTTATGTGCAGGCTTAAGGCATGTGCCACGGTCACCATACATGTGGCACCTGTGACGTTAGTGCATATGGAATTCGTTCCAAGCGCGGAGACGTCATCTTGAGAAACTAAAACTGCTCCAAACACAAGGGTAGTGACTTCAACTGTCGGGCAGGTCACTTTTTTGTGTGTAGGGTTCATGTGCAGGCCTAAGGCGTGTCCCACGACCATTTTGGATCTTCACAGTGGTGTCAATGTGCAGGCTTAAGGCGTGTCCTTTGACCATTTTGGATCTTCATAGCGGTGTCAATGTGCAGGCCTAAGGCGTGTCCCACGACCATTTTGGATCTTCACAGTGGTGGCAATGTGCAGGCCTAAGGCGTGTCCCACGACCATTTTGGATCTTCACAACGGTGTCAATGTGCAGGCTTAAGGCGTGTCCTTTGACCATTTTGGATCTTCACAGTGGTGACAATGTGCAGGCCTAAGGCGTGTCCTTTGACCATTTTGGATCTTCATAGCGGTGTCACTGTGTATGGAATTCAGTCCAAGCGCGGAACCGTTATCTTTAACTGGAACTGAAACTGAAAGTATTGGAT
Organism: Monoplex corrugatus; assembly: GCA_030674185.1. Lineage (NCBI taxonomy): Eukaryota > Metazoa > Mollusca > Gastropoda > Littorinimorpha > Ranellidae > Monoplex > Monoplex corrugatus. Next base: position 6,773 of record JAPXFY010002909.1, read on the forward strand.
ACTCTTATGATTTGTAATGATGTTTATTTATTTATAATGGATCTGGGCTGTGTCAGAGTTTTCGCTGGTTAAATCACATGGCAAGCCATTTGATATCAACATCATCCAGGCGTATGCACCAACATCCGCAAGTACTCAGGAAGACATTGACAACTGCTATGAAGTATTAGAGACGGCCAAGGTTTAGTTGGACCTCATGGCCTTGGTACACAAAATGAAAGGGGAGGGAAACTTGTGGGATGGGCACAGATGAATGAGTTCATAGTAGGAAACACCTGGTTTGAGCAGCCTAATAGAAATGAAATGGACATGGATGAGTCCAGGAGATAATACTAAAAATCAAATTGACTACATCTTGATAAATAGAAGATTCAGAAATTCATTGCGGACATCAAGTAACATCAAACTTAATCTTGGACTCTTAAGACAGATGAAGCAACCCGTGAAAAATTGAATGTACATGTTCAAAACAAATTCAGCGCTCTGGCAGACGTTGGTGACAGTGAGGAACAATGGACAAAGTTGAGAAACTCGATAAATGAAGCTTGTGAAGAAATCCATAGACTAGATAGAAAAGCAAAAAAGAACTGGATGACAGAAGAAATTATATGGACGAGCGGAGGAAGGCAAAGGGAAAAGAGGAAGAATACAAAAAAGATAAACAAAGAAATCAGGAATAGGTGCAATGAAGCTAAGGAAGCTTGGCTGAAAACAAAGTGCTAAGAAACAGAAGACCAACACAATATAGATCCTCAGGGTATGTACAGAAGAATGGAAGAAATTGCCCACAAGAAAAAGACATGTACATCAACTGGTTGCTTAAAATCGAAAGATAGTACGCTTATCATGGAAAAAGACAAAATATCAGATAGATGGGGATAGTACATTAAAGACCTTTTTAACGATGACAGAAACGAAGAACACATTATAAGAAAGAACGTTGAAGGACCACCCATAATAGAAAATGAAGCCAGAGCAGCATTGAAAAAGACGAAACCTGGAAAAGCCCCAGGACCAGACAATATTACTACAGAGACGATTGAAGCCCTGGAGGAATTCGGTATTGAAAAAAATAACAGTCCTTCTAAATGAAATTTATGACATCAGAAAAAAAAACCCAAAGATATGTCAAAATCAAATTACATTGCACTTACAAAGAAGACAGGGGCTATAGAATGCGAACTCTGTCGTACAATCAGTTTGATGAGTCATGTAACAAAAATTCTATTAAGAACAATCATGATGAGGACAAGGAACAGAATCAAAAGAGAAATAGCAGAAGAGCAGTGTGGATTTGTTGAAGGGAAAGGAACTGTTAATACCATATACATCCTAAGAACTATCGTAGAGAGGTCAGTCGAGTTGAATAAGGATATGTATTTATGCTTTGTTGATTATATCAAGGCTTTCGATCGAGTAAGACATGAAGAATTGATCAACCAACTAGAAAGACTCAATGTTGATGGAAAAGATCTACGAATAATCAGAAATATGTATTGGGAACAAACAGCAGCAATGAGAACAGAAAACGATATAAGCTCTTTCCAAGATATAAAAACAGGGGTCAGGCAGGGTTGTGTTTTGTCACCAGATCTGTTTTCACTTTACAGCCAAAACATCATGAGAAACCTAAAAGAATACCCTGGATTAAAGGTTGAAGGAAAACTGATAAACAACATTCAATACGCAGATGACACCGTGCTGATTGCAGAAAATGAAAGGGACCTACAAATCTTTGTGAATATAATAGAAATAGAAAGTAAAAATAAAAGGTTGGAGCTAAATAGCAAGAAGACTGAAGTCATGGTAATCAGGGAAAAAAACATGACATCCCCTCATGAAAAAGACTAGCAAATGGCACAACTTTGAGACCGGTTAAGTTTAATTAAATATCTGGGAACTGTCATCTCACCTGAAGGCAGATGCACATCAGAAATAGCCAGCAGAATTGGCCAAGCCAAAAAAGCATTCAAGAAGATGAAAAGCGTTCTTACCAACAACTGCCTATCAATTAACATCAGGAAGAGAGTTCTTGAAAGATTTACAGAACCGATACTGTTATACGGTTGTGAGGCGTGGACAGTCAACACGCAAAGCCAGAACAAGATTGAGGCAGCTGAGATGTGGTTTCTAAGAAGAATGTTGTGAGTTCCATGGACAGAAAAGAAAACATACGAGACAGTCTTGGTGTAGGCAGACACAAGAAGATCATTGATAAAGAAGATTAGAAAAAGACAAGCAACATTTATAGGCCATTTTAGGAGGAACGAAGAATTAGAGCACCTGGTCACAACAGGAAAGGTGGAGGGAAAGAGACCACCAATTAGACCCAGGGAGAAAATATTGGACGGACTTGCAGGGTGACTGACAGAGAGGGTGGAAGATGTACTTGCAGCGCCAGGGGATAGATTCGCATGGAGGGCTATGATCGCCAATGCCATGCGGCAGGGCACATGACGATGATGATGAATAGATCTAGGTCTCCACATCTCTCCGTATTTTATTTCGAGTTTAGTCCGAAGCAGCAACATGTAAATTGGCTTGTTCACTGACAGCCCATCTTAATGTTTCAATCATCGTGGTGGTGTTAGTGTTACATAAGTCCCATTCCCTTATGCCTTGCTAGCGCTTATGGCTTTGCTCAGGCTCAAGGGATCTGTCAAATCATAATGGCAGATTAGGATGGAGAGCATACGGAACTGCCTGAGTGCGATGTTTCCCTCTTCAACAAAACTCCAGGACTGGAAACTTATGTACAGTGAACTTGAGGGTGCTAAATGGGGCCCACAACACCAATGCCTCACCACTATCCACATAGTTACCAATGCCTCACCATTCTCCACACAATCACCAATGCCTCACCACTACCCACATAGTCCCAATGTCTCACCACTCTCCAGACAATCACCAATGTCTCACCACTCTCCACACAATCACCAATGCCTCACCACTATCCACAGTCACCAATGTCTCACCACTCTCCACACAATCACATCCTACAGCCTCCACCATTCACATCCTACAGCGCATTCAAAACAATGCTGTACGCCTTGTACTCAAAAAGAAAAAAGCTGACCACATATCTCCTCTCCTGGCACAACTTCACTGGCTCCCTGTATCAAAGCGCATACAGTACAAACTAGACACCATGTGCTACAAAAGCCTCAATAACGCAGCCCCCGATTACCTGTCAAGCCTACTTGAGATCTATCTTCCCTCACGTACCCTCCGCTCTGCCTCCGATCCTCTGACTTTTCGCTTTCCACGCACTAAGCTCAATACCTATGGTCCACGAGCCTTCTCTGTTTCTGGTCCACTCTCCTGGAACAAACTTCCTCTCTCAGTCCGTCAGCAACCTACTTTTGCCTCCTTCAAGTCCGCTCTCAAAACTCACCTTTTCTCCTCTGCATAAAATCCTAACCTCACTCAACCTCTGCAGCCTGTCTCCGCTCGGAGGGGAATCACTTTGTTTTAATATATAATTGTATATGATGTGCTCTCTGTGGTTTTCCATTGGTTTTATTCTTGCTTTTATTGCTTTTATTCTTTTCTCCCCATTTGTGGCCATGCATGTGTGTGTGTGTGTGTGTGTGTGTGTGTGTGTGTGTGTGTGTGTGTGTGTGTGTGTGTGTGTGTGTGTGTGTGTGTGTGTGCGTGCGTGCGTGCGTGTGTGCGTGTGTGTCTTTTCGGCGCTTGGATTTGATTTTGTCGAGATTTGCGCTATATAAATATTGTAATTATTATGTATGCATGTGCGTACGTATGTATGTATGTATGTATACGCTTAGATTTATGTATGTATGTATGTATGCATGTATACGCTCAGCTTAGATTTATGTATGTAAGTATGTAAGCATGTATGTATGCATGTATACGCTCATATGTATGTAGGTATGTATGCATGTATACGCTCAGCGCTTAGATTTGATTTTGTCAAGATTTTGCGCTATATAAATAAAATATATTATTATTATTATTAATCACCAATGTCTCACCACTACCCACACAGTCACCAATGTCTCACCACTCTCCAGACAATCACCAATGTCTCACCACTATCCACAATATCACCAATGCCTCACCACTATCCACAGTCACCAATGCCTCACCACTCTCCAGACAATCACCAATGTCTCACCACTATCCACACAGTCACCAATGTCTCACCCCTCTCCAGACAATCACCAATGTCTCACCACTCTCCACACAATCACCAATGTCTCACCACTCTCCAGACAAACACCAATGTCTCACCACTCTCCACACAATCACCAATGTCTCACCACTCTCCACACAATCACCAATGTCTCACCACTCTCCACACAATCATCAAAGTCTCACCACTCTCCACACAATTACCAATGTCTCACCACTATCCACACAATCACCAATGTCTCACCACTATCCAATCACCAATGTCTCACCACTCTTCAGACAGTCACCAATGTCTCACCACTCTCCACACAATCACCAATGTCTCACCACTATCCACACAATCACCAATGTCTCACCACTATCCACACAATCACCAATGTCTCACCACTCTCCAGACAGTCACCAATGTCTCACCACTATCCACACAATCACCAATGTCTCACCACTATCCACACAATCACCAATGTCTCACCACTATCCACACAATCACCAATGTCTCACCACTCTCCAGACAATCATCAATGTCTCACCACTTTCCACACAATCACCAATGTCTCACCACTCTCCAGACAATCACCAATGTCTCACCACTCTCCACACAGTCACCAATGTCTCACCACTATCCAGACAATCACCAATGTCTCACCACTCTCCAGACAATCACCAATGTCTCACCACTATCCAGACAATCACCAATGTCTCACCACTATCCAGACAATCACCAATGTCTCACCACTCTCCAGACAAACACCTCCCGGTTGCCGACGCCACATGGCAGCCATTTCACCAAGTGAAGGAAGGATGTCCACGTGCTGCACGACCCATTAGGACCCAATCATCAGTTACCTTGTTTACAAGTGAAGGAGGGATGTCCACGTGCTGCATGACCCATTAGGACCCAGTCATCAGTTACCTTGTTTACAAGTGAAGGAGGGATGTCCACATGCTGCATGACCCATTAGACCCAGTCATCAGTTACCTTGTTTACAAGTGAAGGAGGGATGTCCACGTGCTGCATGACCCATTAGGACCCAGTCATCAGTTACCTTGTTTACAAGCTGAATAGCAATGTATGTAGGAAGATGACAAACTCCGGGAGATAGCCACGCAGTTTGGAATTCGCAGTTTGTTCAAGAGGGATTCATCGCACTCAGATAGTTCCATAAGTGCTCCACCAAAATCTGCCAACAATTAGCTTGCAGACTCCTTAAACCCGAACAAAACCCTATGCGCTGGCAATGTCTTGAAATAGCGTCACAATGCACCCCAACCAGGTCCAGCCCAGCTACCAAACCAAGAGAAGATAAAAGCGCCATCCCTTGCCTTACTGTGGGCCTTCATTTCTCTATGGGACAACTTGCACAGCCGCTTTTTTGCATTGCTGTCAGCTCTTTTTTCCTTATTATAGTCTAAACACCTTTCAGTTGGAAGTTCCCTACGTTGCTTTACCAAAACCACAGGAGGTGTGCCTATCACTTCGAAAATGGCCAAGCATACTGCTCCAGACACCGCCCCTTTCACCTTCCAGTTAGATCAGATATGCTCCCAAAGGGATTCCAAGTCTGTCTGAGTTGTCACCAGGACTTTCCTATTCTGTTTCAGTGCATCGAGCCTCATGAGGAGTGTGACCCAAAGTTGACAGGATTTCTGCACTTTGGAGGTGTGCGGTGCTGCTCCTTTTTCCAGGGCTGTGTCAAATATTCAGAGGCCACGTCCACTGGCTACCGCTGTTCAGCCATCCCGATCAGTTACGTTAGGTTCAAGATCTATGGCTTTCCTTCGTAGCTTGGGCCTCTCATCATCATCATCATCATCAGGTACCTTGCCGCATGGCGTTGGCGATCATGGACTTCCATCTGCCTCTATCTCTCCTTGCCCCTAGCATCTCCCCCACCCTCCTCGTCCCCAGCCACTCTGCAAGGCCGTCCAGTATTTTCTCCCTGGGTCTACCTGGTGCTCTCTTTCCCTCCAGCTTTCCCGTTGTGACCAGGTGCTCCAAATCCCCCTTCCTCATAAATTGGCCTATAAATGTTGCCTGTCTTTTCCTAATCTTCCTTATGAGTGATCTACTTGTGACTGTCATGACTGTCTCGTTTGTTTTCTTTGCTGTCCATGGAACCCTCAACATTCTTCTTAGAAACCACATCTCGGCTGCCTCAATCTTGTTCTGGCTTTGTTTGTTGACTGTCCACGCCTAGCATCCGTACAACAGTATTGGTTCTATATAACATTCAAGAACTCTCTTCCTGATGTTAATTGATAGGCATTTGGGCCTCTATGACCTTCTAATCTTGTGGTGATGTAGGAAATAAAAAGCGGTGTCAAGATTAGTTGGAGTTTTGTTTTGTTTAGGCTACTGTACTATTCATTCGTGTTGTTAAACTTCTTCTTCAACTCCTCCTCCTTCTTCTCCTCTTCCTTCTCCTCCTTTTTCTTCTTCTTCTTCTTCCTCTCTCTTAATGGTCTCGACACTTGGCTATCGGAAGCTCCCTACGTTGCTTTACCAAAACCACAGGAGGTGTCAGAAAAAACACGAAAGAAGAATACGAACGCGTATTTAATACAACAAGACAAGAAACGGAATAGGAAAGTCCTGGTGACAACTCAGACAGACTTGAAATCCATTTAGGAGCATATCTGATCTAACTGGAAGGTGAAAGGGTCGGTGTTTGGAGCATTGTGCCTGGCCACTTTCCAAGTCATAGGCACCTCCTGTGAAATCCGAAACAAGTGTGACTGCCCGCGTTCAAGCAAACAGGAACCACATGAATGAGAGACGATAGAGATTTTTGGATATAGTAGGGTTATATAAGAAGATAAAAGTTTAGTACAAAATGAATTATGCACACTAACCAAGATGGTGCTTTTCATATGGAGACCATCAAAGTAATATGTGAAGAAGGCAGGGTTCATATTGGACAGTGACAATAATGGACATAGTTCATTCATAATGTTGTCTGGTGAGTATTACAACAGCGTTAAACGTTCTTTGTGTGTGTTGTGTGTATGTGTGTGTGTGTTTGTGTGTGTGTGTGTGTGTGTGTGTGTGTGTTGACAAATCAGCGTGTTGCTTTCCTGTGACACAAACAAGAAGAGGACTTAGGTACTGACAGCCTGTCGTCCCAAAGGGATTCCAAGTCTGTCTGAGTTGTCACCAGGACTTTCCTATTCTGTTTCAGTGCATCGAGTCTCAAGAAGAGTGCGACCCAAAGGTGACAGGATTTCTGCACTTTGTAGGTGTGCAGTGCTGCTCCTCTTTGCAGGGCTGTGTCAAATATTCTGATCCCACGGCCACGTCCACTGGCTACCGCTGTTCCCCTATTTATATCGGCCGTTAGATTCTGGATCCGTGCTTCTCCTCCATAGCTTGGATTTCTACGTCCTACCAGTCTGACGACACACGTAGAAAATAAAAAGAGGTGCCAAGAATAGATGGGCTACTGTGCTAATCATTCGTGTTGTTAAACTTTTTCTTCTTCTTCTCCTTCTTCTTCTCCTTCTATTCTTCTTCTTCTTCTTCTTCTTCTCCTTCACCTCTCCTCCATTTTCTTCTTTTTTTTCCTTCGTCCTGTCATTCGTTTTTATTCTTCTTTTTTTCTCTCTCTCTGTCTCCATCTCTTTTTGTCTCTAGCTGTCTTTCTTTGCCTCTCTCTGTCTCTCTGCTTCATTTTTATGTAATAAAAAAGGAAGTTTTCTCATATTGACTAGAGAGAGCTATGTGTCTGTGTGTGTTTCCGTGACATTAATGTGTTAAGATTTTCTCAGCTGTTTCTGGATGGACAGCAGCAAATATTACAGCAACAAAATACTTCCCAGTTTCACACAGAACACACAAGTTACTGCATCAAATATTCCGTCCCATGATAGATGTAACGGATCTCCTAGTTGAAATTGGGAATGTATTCTATTGCTACTATATTTCATTTTAAACATAATAAGAAAAGAATGAAGGTGAGATGAAAAGAAATACACAACTGTACTACAGCTGTACGTGACTTGACAAAGACTGTCTGGAAACAGACCACGCGTTGGTAAAACAAATATACAACATACGTTTTCTTTTAAACGATGTCAATAGATAAAAATCAAACAAATTGTAAAACTTCAATAAGCATGAATAATAGAGATGATACACAAAGACAATAAAGGAACACCAACTTAATTGTGAACCTTCAACTGACATGAATGATACACAAAGACATAGATCTCAAGCAGGCTTGACAGGTAATCAGGGGCTGCGTTATTGAGGCTTTTGTAGCACATGGTGTCTAGTTTGTACTGTATGCGCTTTGATACAGGGAACCAATGAAGTTATGCCAGGAGAGGAGATATGTGGTCAGCTTTTTTCTTTTTGAGTACAAGGCGTGCAGCATTGTTTTGAATGCGCTGTAGGATGTGAATGGTGGAAGCAGGAAGACCAGACAGGAGTGAATTGCAATAGTCAATGCGAGACATTATAAAGGAGAGAACGAGTTTTGCAGTTGTTTCGACAGAGAGATACTTCCTGATCAGGTTTATACGATGGAGGTGATAGTAGCAAGATCTGGCAGTTTGAGAAACAAAGTTGTTCATGGAGAGGGTAGAGTCAATGCAGACACCAAGTTTTTAGCTGAATCAGAAATTGGGACTGATGTGTTACATAATGGGAGAGAAAGAGGAGGCAGCTGAGAAAGTTTCTGACGGGTGCCAATGAGGATAGCTTCTGTCTTGTCGTCATTAAGCTGAAGTTTATTGTATGTCATCCAGTTCTTAATGTCCGAGTAACACTCAGTGGTGTACACAAAGCGCTATCATATGGTATGTTTGCCCATCCTTTGGAAGGAAGGAGGGGGATGTGTGGACAGCAAGTCTCAATTGATATGAGACAAAAGTGGGATAGAGAGAGTGGGGGGTGGGGGAGGACGGTATGAAACGCCTGCATTCAAATTTCTGTTCATGTATTGAAATTGGTGACTGTTACATGACCACATTTGACTTAGTAATATATGCCAAGTACGTCTTTGTTGTGTGTTCTGATACAGTCAGTTAACGGTTTGCTGCTAGTAACTGTTATGTAACTAGGGACCTGTTACAGTGTTCAAATCGGCTTGTTGCTTTTCTGTGAAAATAGTCCCCTCCTCTGTAACAATTTTTCTCCGAACAACCAGCGGAAGAACATGATGACAAGGAAGCAGTAATATGTGTGAAGAAGGCAGGGTTCACACTGTACAGTGACAATGATGGACATTGAGGATGGCAGGGTTCATATTGGACAGTGACGATGATGGACATTGAGGAAGGCAGGGTTCATATTGGACAGTGACGATGATGGACATTGAGGAAAGCAGGGATCACACTGTACAGTAACAATGATGGACATTGAGGAAGGCAGGGTTCATATTGGACAGTGACAATGACGGACATTGAGGAAGGCAGGGTTCATATTGGACAGTGACAATGATGGACATTGAGGAAGGCAGGGTTTACACTGTACAGTGACAATGATGGACATTGAGGAAGGCAGGGTTCACACTGTACAGTGACGATGATGGACATTGAGGAAGGCAGGGTTCATACTGGACAGTGACAATAATGGACATTGAGGAAGGCAGGGTTCATATTGGACAGTGACAATGATGGACATTGAGGAAGGCAGGGTTCATATTGGACAGTGACGATGATGGACATTGAGGAAGGCAGGGTTCACACTGTACAGTGACAATGATGGACATTGAGGAAGGCAGGGTTCATATTGGACAGTGACAATGATGGACATTGAGGAAGGCAGGGTTCATATTGGACAGTGACAAAGATGGACATTGAGGAAGGCAGGGTTCATATAGGACAGTGACAATGATGGACATTGAGGAAGGCAGGGTTCATATTGGACAGTGACAATAATGGACATTGAGGAAGGCAGGGTTCATATTGGACAGTGACAATGATGGACATTGAGGAAGGCAGGATTCACACTGTACAGTGACAATGATGGACATTGAGGAAGGCAGGTTCACACTGTACAGTGACGATGATGGACATTGAGGAAGGCAGGGTTCACACTGTACAGTGACAATGATGGACATTGAGGAAGGCAGGGTTCATACTGGACAGTGACGATGATGGACATTGAGGAAGGCAGGGTTCATATTGGACAATGACAATGATGGACATTGATGAAGGAAGGGTTCATATTGGACAGTGAAAATGATGGACATTGAGGAAGGCAGGGTTTACACTGTACAGTGACAATGATGGACATTGAGGAAGGCAGGGTTCACACTGTACAGTAACGATGATGGACATTGAGGAAGGCAGGGTTCATACTGGACAGTGACAATGATGGACATTGAGGAAGGCACGGTTCATATTGGACAGTGACAATGATGGACATTGAGGAAGGAAGGGTTCACACTGTACAGTGACAATGATGGACATTGAGGAAGGCAGGGTTCATATTGGATAGTGACGATGATGGACATTGAGGAAGGCAGGGTTCATATTGGACAGTGACAATGATGGACATTGAGGAAGGCATGGGTTTCATATTGGACAGTGACAATGATGGACATTGAGGAAGGCAGGGTTCATATGGACAGTGACAATGATGGACATTGAGGAAGGCAGGGTTCATACTGGACAGTGACAATGATGGACATTGAGGAAGGCAGGGTTCACACTGTACAGTGACGATGATGGACATTGAGGAAGGCAGGGTTCATATTGGACAGTGACGATGATGGACATTGAGGAAGGCAGGGTTCATATTGGACAGTGACAATGAAGGACATTGAGGAAGGCAGGGTTCATATGACAGTGACAATGATGGACATTGAGGTAGGCAGGGTTCACACTGTACAGTAACGATGATGGACAATGAGGAAGGCAGGGTTACAACTGTAAAGTGACAATGATGGACATTGAGAAATGGCAGGGTTCAATATTGGACAGTGATAATGATGGACATTGAGGAAGGCAAGGCTCACACTGACAATGACAATGATGGACATTGGGAAGGCAGCATTCATATTGGACAGTGACAATAATGGACATTGAGGAAGGCAGTGTTCATACTGCACAGTGACAATGATGGACATTGAGGAAGGGGCGGCAAGCGTTCATATTGGACAGTGACAATGATGGACATTGAGGAAGGCAGCGTTCATACTGGACAGTGACAATGATGGACATTGAGGAAGGCAGGGTTCATATTGGACAGTGGCAGTGACAATGAATGGACATCGAGGAAGGCAGGGTTCATACTGTACAGTGACGATGATGGACATTGAGGAAGGCAGGGTTCATATTGGACAGTGACAATGATGGCCATTGAAGAAGGCAGAGTTTCATACTGTACAGTGACAATATAGGACACATGATGGAAGGCAGGGTTCAATGTAAGTGACATGATGTGGGAGACACGGTTCATATTGAAGTGACGATGATGGACATTGAGGAAGGCAGGGTTCATATTGTACAGTGACAATGATGGACATTGAGGAAGGCAGGGTTCATATTGGACAGTGACAATGATGGACATTGAGGAAGGCAGGGTTCATATTGGACAGTGGACAATGAATGGACATTGAGAGAGGCAGGGTTCATATTGTACAGTGACAAAGATGGACATTTAGGAAGGCAGGGTTCATATTGTACAGTGACGATGATGGACATTGAGGAAGGCAGGGTTCATATGACAGTGACAATGATGTACATTTGGGAAGGCAGGGTTCACTACTGTACAGTGACAATGATGGACATTGAGGAAGGCAGGGTTCATAATTGGATCAGTGACAATGATGGACATTGAGGAAGGCAGGGTTCATACTGTACAGTAGACAATGATGGACATTGAGGAAGGCAGGGTTCACACTGGTACAGTGACAATGATGGACATTGAGGAAGGCAGGGTTCATATTGGACAGTGACGACGATGGACATTGAGGAAGGCAGGGTTCATATTGGACAGTGACATGATGGACATTGAGGAAGGCAGGGTTCACTTGACAGTGACGATGATGGACATTGAGGAAGGCAGGGTTCACACTGTACAGTGGGCGATGATGGACATTGAGGAAGGCAGGGTTCACACTGTACAGTGACAATGATGGACATTGAGGAAGGCAGCGTTCATACGACAGTGACAATAATGGACATTGAGGAAGGCAGGTTCATACAGGACAGTGACAATGATGGACATTGAGGAAGGCAGGGTTCATACTGGACAGTGCAGTAACGAATGATGGACATTGAGGAAGGCAGGGTTCATACTGTCAGTACGATGATGGACATTGAGGAAGGCAGGGTTCATATTAGACAGTGACGATGTGGACATTGAGGAAGGCAGGTTCATATAGGACAGTGACAATGATGGACATTGAGGAAGGCAGGGTTCACACTGTACAGTGACAATGATGGACATTGAGGAAGGCAGGGTTCACACTGTACAGTGACATGATGGACATTGAGGAATGCAGGGTTCACACTGTACAGTGACGATGATGGACATTGAGGAAGGCAAGGTTCACACTGTACAGTGATGATGATGGACATTGAGGAAGGCAGGGTTCACACTGTACAGTGACAATGATGGACATTGAGGAAGGCAGGGTTCACACTGTACAGTAACGATGATGGACATTGAGGAAGGCAGGGTTCACACTGTACAGTGGCAATGATGGACATTGAGGAAGGCAGGGTTCATATTGGACAGTGACGATGATGGACATTGAGGAAGGCAAGGTTCACACTGTATAGTGACAATGATGGACATTGAGGAAGGCAGGGTTCACACTGTACAGTGACAATGATGGACATTGAGGAAGGCAGGGTTCATATTGGACAGTGACAATGATGGACATTGAGGAAGGCAGGGTTCATATTGGACAGTGACAATGATGGACATTGAGGAAGGCAGGGTTCATATTGGACAGTGACAATGATGGACCTTGAGGAAGGTAGGGTTCACACTGTACAGTGACAATGATGGACATTGAGGAAGGCAGGGTTCATATTGGACAGTGACAATGATGGACATTGAGTAAGGCAGGGTTCATATTGGACAGTGACAATGATGGACATTGAGGAAGGCATGGTTCACACTGTACAGTGACAATGATGGACATTGAGGAAGGCAGGGTTCATATAGGGCAGTGACAATGATGGACATTGAGGAAGGCAGGGTTCATATTGGACAGTGACAATGATGGACATTGAGGAAGGCAGGGTTCATATTGGACAGTGATAATGATGGACAGTGACGAAAGCAAGGTTCACACTGTACAGTGACAATGATGGACATTGGGGAAGGCAGCGTTCATATTGGACAGTGACAATGATGGACATTGAGGAAGGCAGGGTTCATACTGTACAGTGACAATGATGGACATTGAGGAAGACAGCGTTCATATTGGACAGTGACAATGATGGACATTGAGGAAGGCAGGGTTCATACTGGACAGTGACAATGATGGACATTGAGGAAGGTAGGGTTCACACTGTACAGTGACAATGATGGACATTGAGGAAGGCAGGGTTCACACTGTACAGTGACGATGATGGACATTGAGGAAGGCAGGGTTCACACTGTACAGTGACGATGATGGACATTGAGGAAGGCAGGGTTCATATTGGACAGTGACAAAGATGGACATTGAGGAAGGCAGCGTTCATATGGACAGTGACAATGATGGACATTGAGGAAGGCAGGGTTCACACTGTACAGTGACAATGATGGACATTGAGGAAGTCAGGGTTCATATTGGACAGTGACAATGATGGACATTGAGGAAGGCAGGGTTCACACTGTACAGTGACAATGATGGACATTGAGGAAGGCAGGGTTCATATAGGACAGTGACAATGATGGACATTGAGGAAGGCAGGGTTCATACTGTACAGTGACAATGATGGACATTGACGATGGCAGGGTTCACACTGTACAGTGACAATGATGGACATTGAGGAAGGCAGGGTTCATATTGGACAGTGACGATGATGGACATTGAGGAAGGCAGGGTTCATATTGGACAGTGACAATGATGGACATTGAGGAAGGCAGGGTTCATATTGGACAGTGACGATGATGGACATTGAGGAAGGCAGGGTTCACACTGTACAGTGACGATGATGGACATTGAGGAAGGCAGGGTTCACACTGTACAGTGACAATGATGGACATTGAGGAAGACAGCGTTCATATTGGACAGTGACAATGATGGACATTGAGGAAGGCAGCGTTCAAACTGGACAGTGACAATGATGGACATTGAGGAAGGCAGGGTTCATATTGGACAGTGCACTGACAATGATGGACATTGAGGAAGGCAGGGTTAATACTGGTCAGTGACGATGATGGACATTAAGGAAGGCAGGGTTCATATTAGACAGTGATGATGATGGACATTGAGGAAGGCAGGGTTCATATTGGATAGTGACAATGATGGACATTGAGGAAGGCAGGGTTCACACTGTACAGTGACGATGATGGACATTGAGGAAGGCAGGGTTCACACTGCACAGTGACGATGATGGACATTGAGGAAGGCAGGGTTCACACTGTACAGTGACAATGATGGACATTGAGGAAGGCAAGTTTCACACGGTACAGTGACGATGATGGACATTGAGGAAAGCAGGGTTCATATTGGACAGTGACAATGATGGACATTGAGGAAGGCAGGGTTCACACTGTACAGTGACAATGATGGACATTGAGGAAGGCAGGGTTCACACTGTACGATGACGACGATGGACATTGAGGAAAGCAGGGTTCATATTGGACAGTGACGATGATGGACATTGAGGAAGGCAGGGTTCACACTGTACAGTGACAATGATTGACATTGAGGAAGGCAGGGTTCACACTGTACAGTGACAATGATCGACATTGAGGAAGGCAGGGTTCACACTGTACAGTGACGATGATGGACATTGAGGAAGGCAGGGTTCATATTGGACAGTGACAATGATGGACATTGAGGAAGGCAGGGTTCACACTGTACAGTGACAATGATGGACATTGAGGAAGGCAGGGTTCACACTGTACAATGACGATGATGGACATTGAGGAAGTCAGGGTTCATATTGGACAGTGACAATGATGGACATTGAGGAAGGCAGGGTTCATATTGTACAATGACAATGATGGACATTGAGGAAGGCAGGGTTCATATTGGACAGTGACAATGATGGACATTGAGGCAGGTGCGTGCGTGTGTGTGTATTTGTGTGTGTGTATGTGTGTGTGTGTACGTGTGTGTGCGTGTGTATGTGTGTGTGTGTTTGTGTGTGTATGTGCGTGTGTGTGTATGTATGTATGTGTGTGTGTGTGTGTACGTGTACGTGTGTGTGTGTGTGTGTGTGACTGTGTGTGTGTGTGTGTGTATGTGTGTGTGTGTGTGTGTGTGTGTGTGTGTGTGTGTGTGTGTGTGTGTGTGTGTGTATCTATGTTGGTTTTCATTGAGCCTCTATCGGGATCGGTTCATGTCCTTGTGATGTATGCAGGAAGACGTTGCTATAGTGTTCAAATCAACGTGTTACTTTCCTGTGACATAAACAAGAATATGGTTTAGGTACTGCAGGTCGACACATACGTTTTGACAAATCAACGTGTTACATTCCTGTGACATAAACAAGAAGGGGACTTAGGTACTGACAGGTCGACACACACATGTTGACAAATCAACGTGTTACTTTCCTGTGACATAAACAAGAAGGTGGTTTAGGTACTGCAGGTCGACATACACGTGTTGACAAATCAACGTGTTACTTTCCTGTGACATAAACAAGAAGGGGACTTAGGTACTGCAGGTCGACACACACATGTTGACAAATCAACGTGTTACTTTCCTGTGACATAAACAAGAAGGTGGTTTGGGTACTGCAGATCGACACACACGTGTTGACGAATCAACGTGTTACTTTCCTGTGACATAAACAAGAAGGTGGTTTAGGTACTGGCAGGTCGACGCACACGTTGACCTGCAAGATCAGAAAAGTCTCCACCTGGATATCTTCGCCTGGTGGATAAAGTTAGAGATTTTTCCGATCTCCACGTTAAATTTTTCCGATCTCCACGTTAACACGAGAGCAGGACCTTTTAGAAAACATTCTTGTGTTCGATATGAAAGCATCAGACTTCCTGCAGCTGCCCGAGGTGAATAAATCAATAGCGGTCCAAGAGAAACAACAAGAGCATACTGCTCAAAGCATTTAAGCAAATCGGAGTAGTTTCCCTGTGCAGGTTGTCATCTTCGTCATCATCATCATCATCATCATCATCATCATTGTTGTTGTTGTTGTTATCATCATCATCATCATCATCATTATTGTTATTACTCTTCTTCTTCTTCTTCTTATTATTATCATCATCATCATTAACATTATTATTATTATTATTATTATCATTATTATTATTATTATTATTATTATTATTATCATTATCATTAGATCGTGTTTACTGTGTTTTTCTCTGGCAGATTTTTTTTATCTTCCTAATAACAATTATTTTGATTACAAAGGAAAAAAGCAAATAAGTGCAGGCAACGAAATTTCCTGCAACAGTGTCTGATTTACAATGGAGGTCAAGAGAAGAGGGAAGATTAATTAATTAATTAAGTAGTATATTATCATTATTATTATTATTACTATCATTATTATTATTATTATTATTATTATTATTATTATTATTATTATTATTATCATTATTATTATTATTATTATTATTATTATTATTATTATTATTATTACTGGTCAAATTCGGAGGCAAACCTTTTGATATCAACATCATACAGGTGTATGCACCAACATCCGCAAGTACTCAGGAAGACATCGACAACTTCTACGAAGTTTTAGAGATAATAATAATAATAATAATAATGTTTATTTGTATAGCGCATATTCCATATAAAAACATGCTCACCAGCGCTTTACATTTCGCAAGAAAGGCAAAAGGTGATAAAAAATGTTCACAATTACATACACAATAAGATAACAACAAACATTAAAGCTATACAAGTAAGAAGACACATAAGAAACCACAGAATATTAAAATTTAAACACTGACCTATGTAATGAAGAAAGATTAACAGATTTTTCATATGAATAAAGAGGCATACTGTGTTTATATATTGCTGCGTGTGTGTGCTTGCGTACGTGTGTGTGTACATGTGTGTGTGCGTGCGTTGCTGTGCGCGTGTGTTTGTAAGAATGTGTGTGTGTGTGTGTGTGAGAGAGAGAGAGAGAGAGAGTGTGTGTGTGTGTGGTGTGCGTGTGCTATGTTTGCATGCGTGTGTGTGTGTTTATGCATGCAATAGTTGTACATAAAATTATAATCAATATTTTGAATGAAGATAAAAACAGAAAAATTCTAATCCATATACAGGAAAAACATTACAACTTCAGCATTACAGCATTAA